>JABUQX010063723.1:0-5000 GCA_015478945.1 Trachelipus rathkii | reverse complement strand
CGCGGGAACAAAATTTGTATTGTAGTTGACCGAGAAAGCACAGTACTCTGCATAATGTACTGTCTCTTGCCTTGCCTAACTCGATATCAACTGAGAAACACAAAATACTATAGCAAGTTACTTAAGTCATAATATACAAACTTATAATTAGATGATAGACATCATTTAACCGCATAAACCCGACAAGCTATTATCAAGACTCAGGGCGCGAATATTGAATAAGAAATATTTAGGTAGTGGGCCAACAGTGTGAGTGTTATAAAGACTCTTTAGAATATTTGTGATGTCTAACCTCCACAAAACAATACTAACTGCAAGCTTCCCTCATATCTCATTTCGTAATTTTAAGCACTGAAGGCCAATTTACTTGCAGGTGTGTTTATCATTAAAAATCACCGAAAATTTATGTGTAATTATAATTAAAGATTGTTGCTGAGGGAGAAAGTTCAACCCAATGCAGAGCGAGAAGACATGAATCTAAGATTAAAATCACAATAAACTTCCTGTGCCTCTGCCGAGACATGGGATGATAACAGGAGCTCTCACACTAATGCGAATGAGTAGCGTCGCGACACTCTCTCAATGATAGGGTTTAGATAGAGCACTGTTAAGGTATTATAATATGAATATACCAACCCCAGTAGAGGTATATAGTATATAATAGGATAAACCCCGGTCTACATCCATCAATATTAAAAAAATTACTCTACTCCAAGAATGGCTGTATAGGTTATATTATATATATTAGGTGATACCGGCTTATAGTATATATTGTACGAGTATATAGTAATATATATATATATATATAATATTAATATATACTTACCGGGGGTATATATATATAGAAAATTGGTATATATATATATTTATATTTGTAGTGGATCACCTAGGAAACTACTACTTACCTACCTACCGGTATAGTATATAAAGGATAGAGGGCTGTAGCTTGAGTGTAGTGAATATTGTAGAGTTTCAAATATACATACGATAAGTAAAAGAACGATGTTTATGTTTTATTTCTTAAGCATCTCAACTTTTAGACTGTCTCATTTTTCACATGCCTTTGTTGACATGAATGAGTATTCATCCATGAGGTCATCCAACGTGAGTGTAGCTATATAGTAAGATACCAAATTCCTCCTAATAACGCGTCCTGTAAAACCGTGAACTCCTCTTAGACATGAACTTAGAGTTATAACTTTTTCTCTGCGCATCTTACTGATTTAATTGGATACTAAGTTTTGCCGATGTAGTATTATCTTATATTTATCTTTTAGTGAGGACAAATCTCTTACATTGTACACCATTTGGTCTCTCTCAATGATAATGCTCAGCCTTCTTATCGAGAGATTGTTTCTCGTCGTCCATCATAGGGATACGACCTTCATTTTATTTCCAAGTTGCACTGTCTTGAGTATAACAACAATCCTCTAGATTGAACTTCTGTTTTTTACAGTATATTATATATATTAAAGATATATTAAAAATAGTATTAGGTTATATATATAGATAGGAATCAAAAGTAATTAAGTGGATTGGTGGTGATACGACCTTCTTTAATTTCCCTAAGAGTTGGCTCAACATGATCTGTGTTGTGGATGATGATCTCGACTTTCCTTATTAACGTCCCCCAAGTTGGAACAGAGACCACAGAACTTCGCTTATTGCACAAGGCATACTACTCTGTGAATGTTAAAAAGTTTAAGTTTGAGCTTTCATAATTCAATGCCTCAATGGAGACCGTCTTGAAGCTATCGTGTCTAACACTGTAGATCCCTTCCTTAATCAGCCAAAAACTCTCTATGCATCCTTGAATTTATTACTGTATGTTGACATTGTCTGTGTTCATCTTCCCTTTTGTACACTTCTCCGTGCATTAATAGTTAAAGATATCTCTGAAATAGGACCCCATGTTTAATATAGATTTAAGATGTGAACGAGATATTAGCTCCAGCAGTGCAAATATAATTGCTTAATCACCATCCCTGGTAAACGTGTTAAATTTTCTACGGTTTAAGACTGGGACTTTATCTTTCTGAGTGACTGTGTCATAACTTTAAGATATAGCGTGAATCAATTTTTGTCAAACTTCTGTTACATAGTTGACACATTTTTTTTTAATGATACTAAGTGAATAGATTAATTAAACTTCAAGGTTATTGAATCGTTATTTGTTCTAAAACAATTTGTTTTATTGTTAGTCGGATATATTTACTTTTGCGCGACTCATTTCTAAAATAACTAAACATTTCTTATATAATTACTGAGCTTAAATAATGGAACATATAAAGTGACGAGCCTCAATAATGGAATAATTGAACTAAATTATTATATATGCACTCAAAAAATAATATACATAATGTATATGTATTGAGTGTAGTGCTATAGCATTAAAAGTGCTATATGATATTTGACATTCAATGTATTTCGTAAACAAAATTCCAATGTGGAATGATTTGCATATAGGCTAGTGTCTTAAATGTTAACATATTTAGGCAGGTTTAAGTTTTTTTATAGTTTATTGAGTTTGTGTACTCATTAATCAGAGATCATCGTCAAAATTGTCGTCATCGATAATCAGAGATCATCGTTTGTTGTCGTCATCGACTATTGACATCCGTACGTTATTATAAATCCAATTGTTTCTAAAATAGTAATTCCCATACCATCCAAAGAATATGACTAAAAGGCGCTGATTAATCGATCGATAATAAATAAATACGTCATTGCATCATGGACGAATTACATCGTCTTGTCGTCATCTAATTACAAATGTACCCATATATATGCTTAGATTTAGGGTATTATTACCCATCCTTATGTGTTCAGCTGATGTTAATTTGAAAACTGTAATTGAGTAGAATATTATCTCTACAACGAGAAGGCTTGCTCGATCTAATTATATACGAAATCATAACTATGGTAAATAATCCATCACATCTTACTAGCCTAATCCCCTATTCTCCTATATTGCTGATTGCCAGATATACAAAATATTGCTAAAGAAGCGTAAGGATGGCTATATCGCCAACATAGGATCCTATAATATAATCATTATCTTTAGGTAAATGTTGTGTTCCTAGACACTATGATTTCTTATGTATAATTTTATCCTGCAAATATTTATTCTCTCTCTTTCTTCCTCTGCATTAGCGCTTTCTCTCAAGAGAAAGATTGTGAATAGTAATACGCCAATGCAAACTGAATTCTCAACACCTATCTCTCTCTCGCCTTAGAATATGATTCCTCTACCCTTCTATACTTTTTGTAATGAGATGTTTTTTAAATAGAAGATTATTAATCAATATATTTTAGACCATGGGGAGTGATTTAATGTGGATCGAAGTTTGTGAGTTTATGAAAGAGTACGGGGAAGCGATTCCAAGTGTTTTCACTGCAACTAAACATATTTTTATTTGAGATTTTCTATTTGTCTATTTTATTTTTGCGGAAGGGCAATTAACTTATTGAAAATTACTTATATACCGACTCTCCTGCTTGTATGAAACTGCTTATTTACTTCGTATATTGCGAAGGGTTTTAAAAGTCTCTTTGACCTTTCGAAAAACAATTTACTACTTGCATGGTTTAGTCTCCCTTGGAATCTTGACATTTCACTTTACACTTAATTCCCGAACAACTCATACTCACGAATTGTAGCAGAGCGGTAGATTTGCTAAATGTTAACTAACACTTGCATACTAGTTCTCATTACTATTCTCTTGAACTTTCTTGTCTTATCTATCTCTTTTCTTTGAATTTTATCTCAGAGTTCTTTGAGCGTCCAAAGTCTCGGTCGTCACATATTTGGTTTTCCGGTTTCTATATACATCGTCATATCAACTTATTTCAATTGTCGTGCGTCTTCTATTTACAGTTCTAGTTATTAACAATTTTTTTTTATAAAAAACCATATCTTCTATCTATATCTACTATCTTTTCTATCACACTAATTAATCCACAAGATTCAATTTAACATATCATTATAGGCAGAGAAAACGTGTATAAGGTATTAACTGTAGAAATATGAGAGATAGTTAATGAATTTGGGGAGATTGTAGATTTGTGGAAAGGATTGAATTATGGGAGATGTATGGATATTTTCGGACAGTAAATAAAACAAATACTGGCAGAGGAATTGGACAAAATTAACTTACAACTTGCAGATCCGTAAGACCGAACCGTACCACACTTGCGACGACTATTTCCTACGGTTACCTGCCAGTACAACAAACGAGAACAGACTGACTTAGTATCAAATGTACTTCAGGAAACAACCTTTAGTACAAATGTCTACAGGGAAACAACCCTTTAGTGATTGTTGATATGCACAGTAACATAACATAACCTAATTACTCAAACATAAATTGGTGAAGCACAAAGGTTGATGGAAAGAAATGGCGGGATTGAAAACCTCCTCAGCAATGGGAATTTATGATCCACCTATATGATCAACAACATTAACAGGGATCACAGAAAGGCAATCTTGTTCCCCTTTTACAATCAAATGGATATGCAAGCATCGTCATTGGCAAATCCAAATCACAAACCTGATTGTAACAGATGGAGATTTAGTGATTGAGGCGATTATAAACTACTCAAACCAGCAAATGATTAACTGGTACTTTCTAAGTAGTCTTGTATTGGAGGGATTTATATACTCCCATCAAGTTCAACAAGAATGAGTCCTACCAAAGGAGGCACAAAATATAGTTCAGTTATGTAGAATATGGGGAAACCTTTTACCCACATGTTGCTACACAATTCGTTGAAGAATATGCTGACGAGAAGATAACATTTCCTATCCGACGAGTCATACATTCGTTATAAAAGGTTGTGAGCCGCGAACCACATCTGGCATTCATATACTTGTGATGTGTATATGTAAAAGTAATTGATACGATTAATTACGGTACTAATGAAAGAACTCCAATGCGCCGTTTGGGTACGGGAATATTATCATGGTTATTAAGACATCAACATTATTGGATATACCATCA
>JABUQX010063722.1:30000-32374 GCA_015478945.1 Trachelipus rathkii | reverse complement strand
CGAAAATAATTTTCACTAAATTTTCTATGTTCATTTTTAATTGAAATATTAAAATCCACTATTAATTGTCTCACATTAAAAAAAATCAAATAAAATTAAATGAAACTTTTAATCACTTTTAATATTTTCTAATATATATATATAAATATAAAATTTCAAACAAAAAAAAAATTAAATATATTTTTTCATGAAGTCTTTGCTCACAACAATGTTCTATGTTGATTGTTCTATTAAATACTATATATAAAAAATAGAAATAAGAATTATTATAATGGACTAAATTTTGTGCCAAAAGGAAAATTATCAAAATGTCTCAAAAGTGTGAACTTTAACTTAGCTGTTTCTAAAGTTTTTTTTTGTTCTTTCAAAACGAGTGAACATGTTCTCTCTAAAGAAGTGAAGCACTAGTTCTTCCAAAGGGAATATTGTTCTCAAAAAGTGAACTATTTCTTTCAAGTGTGTGACTAGTTCTTCTAAATGCTGGATCAGTCAAACTCTATGCACCTGATCTCCAAGTCTGGTAATTAACATTCTGTTGTCGTTCAACCTTTTCCTAAAAGTTTTGTGTTCTCTTGGAACAATGTCGACAAATATTTTCTTTTTAAGATATTAAAAGAATTCTCTGTTCTGATTCAAAAAGGAAACAATTTCTGTTGTTCTAGTGTTCTGGAGGAAGAACATGTCCTCTAATGACCTGTGTTCTCCTATGACCTGTGTTCTCTTGTGACCTGTTTGTGTTCTGCGGTCAAGGGTCAAAAATAGAACCATTTCTTGTTCTATGACCTTTTAACTTGTTCTGATGACCTTTTAACTTGTTCTGATGACCTTTTTCCTATAAGGTCCTTTCTAACTTTTATATTAATTACAACAACACTGTAAATATATAAAAAAACTATTTATATTTATATATGTAAAAAATACAAAAAAAAAAAAAAAATTTTCACTTTGGCATTTTCTAGCCACACTATTTAAAATAACGAAATATTTGGATTTTCTACTTTTCCAAATTTTCTTACGGAGATAAAGGGTGATCTGATCTCCTTTTGTTTACGATTTTCAAAGAACAATTATTTTTACAGGTCAGGGTCAATATTCCTAAAGCTTCTTTTTCTCTTACTTTTTTTTCAACAACCATAATTTTTACAGGATTTCGAGGGTCATTTTCTCAAAAAATTTTTTGTTTGTATTACTATTTTCATACGAAAAATTACTTTTTATTATATATACTTCGCATTCGCCGAATATTTGTATACACAATCGCAGCAGCAAAATGTGACATAATGCGTGTCCGTAAAAATTCAAAGAATGCATAATGTTATTTAAAAAATATGACAGTGAGAGAGAACATAGCATGAAAAAAATCAAATCAAGGATCATAGGAACAAACAAAAAACTCAATAACAACACAAAAACAAACACAAAACCAACGACAACCAGAAATATATAAAATCTATATAGGTATGTGTGTATTGTGTGGTGTTATGTTTTCAAAGCATATAGAAGCGAAGAGAACATGAATAATTGGAAAGCTTGCAAAAAAACGATATAACTTTGAGCACTATGTCAAGTTCAATATTTTTCTTATCCGGTCAATGTATACCTCAAGTCCAATGTCTCAAGCTGTCATCCTTTGTTTATTTCCGCATTCAGCGTCTTTTTTCCCTCTTACTATTTTACTCTCACAATTTCTCATTCAAGTCTTTAGTGAGTGAGTGAGTATACTATTTTGCTGATTCGGATTTTATTGAGCTCGATTCTCAATAAATGTAAACAGAACAAATACTCGAACAAACTTTTTTATTCAACAACTATCTTATTGAGTTTATGGGATGCTGTTAGTTATGTACGACTTTCCTAATTTTTAACTAACTCTAGTTTCGTTAATTTTTATAATTAAGGAACCCGGTTTTTACTAAAATGATTCTCTAATTCTCAATGCTATCCGCTAATCATTTAGTAAAATTAAAAAAAAATTAATTAAAGCTGGAAGCATTTTTTATTTCACAAATTTCATGAAAATCAATTCCTATGTTTTTTTCTTTAAAAAATCTTCCCTTCCATCGGAACAAAACCAAAAAAAAAAATGCAATCAAAAAAATATCTTTTAGTTTCTTTATGGTAGTTTTGCTTTAAAAAAAAACAAACAACAAAAAATATAACAATAACAAATAAATTATTAACAAACTGTGATTAAATTAGTTTACACTTCTTTCAGTGAAAACATTTTTATATATATATAAAATAATAAAAGAAAACTAAAACTTTTTATTCTATATTTACACTATCTCCTATAATAAAAGAGCCCTTTTTTTTTTCTGTATGGCTTTTTATTATTGATTACTGGTCACAATACAGCTTTTTTATGAGTGTTATA
>JABUQX010063722.1:0-25000 GCA_015478945.1 Trachelipus rathkii | reverse complement strand
TGGAGAAGGAGAAATTTGTTAAAAGTTGGGTTTTTAAAAAATTTGGATTTCACAAAGTTATTTCTATTCATCAGCGAGAATAAAAATCGGAAAGATTAAGACGTGAGGCAATTCCAGAAGTAAAAGTGGAAACGTGAGCCCAGCGGCCTATGTAACGCTAGAAAGAGTGATGATGGAGGCTGAAGTTTAGCCAACGAAACTATGCAATTTAAGTCGGTCGGATCGATCTAGTCCTCGAGAGGAGTTACTCCGTTTAAAGCACCGAAGATGCAGAATTCCAAGTGGTTGAGGAATAACGAGTAGAAGGCGTAGTTCATCAGGCTGCTCTTTATTGAAATCCCCACCAGTCATTCAATTGGACCAAAATAGAAACTACTTGAGTTGAGACTGGAGTAGAAGAACCAGAAATACCCGTCAATTGAGGATAAAATATCATACCGCCGATCTCTCTAGCGTCAATTTGAACCTATGAGAACGCCAAAAGCGAAGAGAATCCCAACACCTAGAATTGAATATCTCGCGCACGAGTATCAACCAACAGTCTGGCCATCTCGCGCCATATCTAAACCCTCTAGAGGGTATTCGATTCTCGATGATAGAGATGAGAAAGAGACAAGCAAATGGCCAAAAAAGTCATAAGTAAGGCCAATAAGAATCAAAAATCCTTGATGGAGACAGAGAAGAGTGAGAGAGAATTAAATTAGAAACTAACCTGAACTAACCAGAGAAAAACGCCAACGAGAGTACGCCTTAGAACTAGCAGCGAGGAGAGAGAACGATCGGAAAGATGGAGAGACGGTGCCCACTTTAACTCTGCAGACAATCTCTCTTTGATTGTGCGTGGATGATATCAATGCTTCAATATAACCCGCTACAGACCATACAACCCAGTCAGATCTCAAGCCGCCGAATCAATAGTGTAGTACAAGCTGCCTAAGCACAGCGATAGATAAAAACCAATAAAAATCTTGCACGGGCTGTCATGTGACTAGAGAAGTGTATTCGAAATCCAGCACAGCCTGTGTCTATAACGCATAGCCTTCGTGCTATACACAATGAGAGAAGCAACGCGTGTGCATCTATGTGATCGTGCCTATTAAGGATCGGAGTACTGCTCGAATTAGCGTTCCCTACTAGAGCGCTGGATTCATAATAAGTGAGTTGGAGCGAAGAGTGTTTTCTAATACTCCACTTTCTGCAAAAATATTCATACAAGAGACAAGAGGAATTCCTGCTCAGGAAAAACTATCATTAATAATGCTCATGTTTATTAAGGTTGAGGAGACAACACAAGTTGCTGTGCAGAGACGGCCAGACCTAGTATTTTATATTATTTTTAAGTTTTGATTTAGAAAATGTGTAAATTAAACTGTCAACTGATGCTTTCTTCGATTTTTCTCAAACCCCTTTTATTTACTTTATTCTTCTTGGAGCACTTATTTGACTTTACAATATTATTAGAGATCTATAGAGAGTGCAGGAGCTAGCATAAATCTTAAGAAAATAACCAAATTTATTATAAATGAAAAGCGGAAGCGACTGAGAAGCAGGAAGGGAAAAAAAAGTTGTAACATTTATTTATAAGATTATCCAGAATTATTTTATCAAGGAATCTAATAAAGAAGGCAAATATAGTAGTGTAGAGCGACAGCAATTTCCCTGGATGGTTCTCCGTAGGTACAATTGTCGGAGGTAAGTGTAAGCATTACTGTCACAAAATGTTATGTATTATAACCAGTAGAATTTAGCAAGGAACATCCCATGAAAAGGAGATGTAATAAGATTTATAGTTATCAGTTCGAACAGTTTCTATGAAAGAAGAGAAAGGCGCAAAACAAGGTGTTTTTCTATGATTTTACTAGTGAAAACATTTGTGATTTGGCATAATAAAATGGAAGAATGTGCAAATATAAAGAAAATTTGTAATTTATTCATTGGATTATGCGGGGTAGAACCTATAAGCGCTTGAATTCTGCTCGATATACGATTGTGTGTCGACCGCGCCTTTCTAGTCTTGGATATGTCAGTGTGAATAAGCATTCAGACTCTTAGCTGCTTTCGTCGTTAAGTCAGGAGTTACGTTCAGGTTCCTCTGCCGACTCCTCACATGTTTTTACATCTCTCATCGTTGCCCACCTACTGAATTAGAAATTTAAGTTGATAGTATAAGTATAGTGAGAACGAGAATTTTTTCCATCAACTCTGAATAGGCACTGTCTCTAGCTATGTATGAAATATATGGCACATATAGAGAAAATAAGCATCTAGATATATTACTGAAACCATGTATAGATTAATGTAGAAGGTGAGTAACAAGATAATAAGATTATTTGAAGTGATTTTAGAAGGTATTAATATGACTATATAATATATATATAGAAGGTAAATATCGAATAAAATTATATTATGTATAAGTGAGTGGTATAGGATATAGATATAATAATTTGAATTAACCTGCTATCCCTTATATAATCAACGAATTATAACACTCACCTCTACTTATTATACTTTTATAATAAATATATATATGATATCAACAAGTTTTTTCTCAGTGTTTAAACTTTTCACGCTTTGTCGTTGATAATTGATGTCGAAAAGAAGTAACGGACTTATAACGAGTACATTTGTGAGGATTACGCCAATATAACTGAGGCTTAAAAATTTTCCCCTTACTCTGCTAGCCTCTTACCTTAAATTAACGAAGTATTCTTTTTGGGGTAAATAACACTAATTAATTCATTCTACAGAAGTTTTCTAAACTGTATTAGACTGTAGGTATCTTATAATCTTATGATAACATATTATAACTTTTTTTACCAAAATTTCCTAAGACGCCTCCTCTCGAAATGGCTTCTTACAATGTTATGTTTTATTCTATTACACGGTTATTAAGTACATACCCTAGTTCCAAGCTAATGGTTAAGCATGTCTCTTATCATGATAAATGCTGACTGTCATCTTTATCCTTACTCCTGAGCATTAAGCTGAAAATACAATGAGTCTACCTGACTGCGTTCTGAGTTCCCGTTCAATGATTCCCATTGACTTCTTATTTTCATTACTTAGAACTTGACTTACCTTTTTGAGTCATTAACTTCTTCTTCTTTCATTGTGTACTTAGATACTTGAGCTACTCTTTTATTATGTTGAACTTTAGAGTAAAAATAATATTTAATTAAGAAATGTTAACAATCGTTGTATGTTTTAAATAAAAATTTTATAACATATTTTGTATAAGTGCTATTATGTGTTATTGGGATCTCCAATTTTTGTCTTAACGTCTAATTTCCCATTAATTTTACTATCCCTCCCACTAATTAAATAATGGACATTGAAAATTTATCCGGTGAAATTTCATAGCCGATTTTGACCCATTATTAAACAATCCCTAAACTGTAGCTTATTTTCAGTACTGTCTGAAAAACTGTCGCTTTTGAGTGTTTTTCTGTGTCTGTATTAGTAGTCATTAGCTTTTGGGTAATTTTAATATTCTCCTCTCTATCCTATCTGTTTGAATTATGTCCTAAACTCTCACTAACTGATTTGAAGATGACATGATCCCTTAAAAATGTAATAGAATATAACAAATTTCAGGTTTGGATCTATTATACTAAAGAGGTGTATATTAAAACAACTGACTCCTGTCCTTGATCCAGGTTTTCCCATACACTTATCCGATGCATTGTGAGTCGATTTTACAAAGTACTCTATACTAATTATTTTGGGTTTTCAAATTGAAATTTTGATTATTTTTTTTCTATAGTTTATTCCGATCTGTACATGAAATATTTTCAGGCCATTTGTTAGTTCGGAGAGATGTCACATTTATTACTTAGTAATAATTTCTTTGTATATGCTCTAAGTTGATGTTAGTATATTGTGTTACTGTGGAGAACTCAATAATATATCCAAAAAAAATAATTTTGGTTATATATTATATATATAGGTGTAATTATTTTTAAAAATAATTTTACTATTTATATGGATGATATACTCAATAAAAAATATTAGTCTAAAGTAAAAACTAGGTGTATATTCTCGCCCGATTATACAAGCACCTGAAAATTTGATGTTGATCAGTTAATAAGTAGTAAAAAAAAAAATAATATTTCACGTTTTCCACGCTGTGTATTGATATATGATATTGTTTGGAAAAAAGTGATAAATATATAGACATTATTATTATTTATTACGTTATATCCGTCAACATCATAAATTTCTAAGGGATTTATATAATCGGCAAGATTTACAACCTTTTTTAACTTTATAAATAAATTTATTTGTTATTGATAAAAAAGTAAAAAATTTTTTAAAAAATTTTTTTTGTACTATATTAGTATTTACTTTGAAGCCATTTGTTCTGACGAAAGACAATCGCAAAACTACGAGTCATGATACAAACAAATGTATTACACATAAAAGATACATGTGCCGTCCCCCGATCGTACAAACTGTTTTACTGAAAATTTCATTGCAGATCGGAAAAACAGGAATAAAAAAAGATATCCCAATGTATTTGCAATGAAAACCCGAAAAGAAATTAGTAGGTTTGAAAATCGGAACGCATATAGCATCGATAATATAGATGGTACATTAATTTAGAAAATTCAAGAATTCACTACATCTTTTTTTTCTATGAATTTATTCTGTAGTCATTACAAGTCTACTTGTATTATTTCTATCGATTCTGAAGTCAGTTTTCTCAAGGCATATATATGAGTATAAGAGTTTTGTCACATAACGTAGTATCCTCTACAAAAACATAGGTCTATTGACAAAATCGAAGTCAGATACTATCGAGAGCGATAGTGACTGCTTCTAGAGACACAGAAACACACATCTGCGAAAACGTACGTAATTATCAGGACCCTCTCAGGAATACAAGTATGGCTACAAATGATGTTGTTAGTTGTTATATATAATGAGGTGATCAAATAAATTTTTAGGAGTGAGCGGGTGAAAATTGTGGAGGCTTACTAAGCCCTAGAACAAGCATAATAATTGGACCTTACCCCTTTAAAACTGTAAGTTGAATATACCTACCTATTTATTAACAAATTTAAATATTATATATACATATTATAAGTATATTAATATAGCCAGTTATTAAGGTATTATACTCAGCTTTGGAAAGGATTTCTTGCTGACAAGCTGACTAAAATAAGTATAATTCTTTGCTTAGATCATAAGCCAAAATTATTTATAAGTCTGATTAATGACTTAATATCATTAATTTAATATAGTGTTATAGGGAATAATATAATTTAATTACTTAATTATTGTTATTATTATTAATTTAATTTAATTTATTTTAATATATTATTTATATATATTAATATTATTATTAATTTATATTATTTAATTATTATTAATTATTATTATATTAATTTATTATTATTATTATTATTTAAATATTATTTATTATTATATTTTTATATAATTATTATTTTAATTTATTATTATTAATATATTTATATTATTATTATTATTATTATTATTATTATATATTTCTTTATTAATTAATATAATATTATATATAATATATATATTATTATATATATATATATATATTTATATATATATATATATAAATATATATAATATATATTATATAATATATATATATTAATATTATATATATATTATAATATATTATATAATATTATATATATATATTACGTACCTATAAGTACGCCTTCTATCTTTTAGGCGAATAATAAATATTATATATTTTTTCAATTAATATTGTAAATTTAGTAATTCTTCAACTCTATAATATAAAAGAAAGATACTTTAACAATGTGATATTTCTACAGAATAATGTGAGTATTTCACTACAAATATATTGTGCAGAGGACGGAGATGGTAACTCGTTAGAGCGGATGATTTACTGTTTACTTCCGTTACACATTCAGAAAGTTTACCTATAGACAACGCATTTAATGAATTAACGCACTTGTAATTTTTTTTTGTGACACGATTACAGTATCAATCTCGCGCTGTAACAAAGGTTAACTTTTTATGAATATCGTAGATTAAAACGCATTGACTGACCAATCCATTGTGTATGATTGAATAAATTGTATATGATATAGTCTAGGACTGTATTGGAAAGTGAATATAATATATATCAGTTATAGTAATAGTTATAGGGTATATATATATGAAGATAGGGAATTTCAATTTTAGTATATATATTTATATATATGATAGTCACTCAGTGATTAACAGAAGATATATTATATATGTATATATATATATATATGATAGATTTGTTTTGTAGTTGAAATTAAATATAGAATATTCTAATGTATAGTGTTTAAATATTAAGTATTGAAAGTATATTTAAATAGGTTATAATGTGTGTTATATATATTGAACTATACTATATTGATATCCATTACTGAGTATAATATATAGTGATTATAATGTTGATATAAAATAGATTTCAATTTTATTCTGGTATATATATATATTATATATAGTAATAATCTGGAATAGATGTTAATGGTAAATATTATATATATAATTATTATATAATATATATATATATATATTATATAAAATGATAAGTAGACTTATTTATTATTATAACATAATATTTGTTTTGTATAGGTATATGCCTTCCTTATCACAGATGGCTTGGCAGGCAAGAAGGTGCTAAGGAATGCGAGAAGCCATCTTTATATATAGGGATCAAAAATATAAAGTTATAGATGGTATATTATATATATAATAAAAGTTGAGCATTTGAGTATAGGTTGTTCTATATAGTACTAAGTAGAATTATAATAAAAAAATTGAATAGATAAATACAGGAAGTTTCATTTAGATATCGGTAATGATGGAATAATTTTAAATACGTGTGTATGATATATATAGTATTAAAATTACTTTCTAATAGACTAAAAACACTATAATTAAACAAGAAATATATTCATAAGTATATATTTATAGAAGTTAATATGTAATATATATAAGGTAGAGATTATAGGTAATATATATATTTAGTATAATAAATGTTTGATAAAATAAGTATTTAATGATTTAATTTTATGTATATATATTTAGTATATATATATATATTATTGGTATATAATAAGTGAGGATGAATTTTGAAGTTATAATGTGTATTGGACTGATTATAATCCTATATATATATATAATAGTATTAAAGGTATTAGTATTAGGAATATATAAGACGTAGTTGTAAATAACACTTTGAAGTTAGTTCTTATGCTAATATAAATTTTTAGAGAAGTAAGCTCTTATGTTAGGATAAATTTAGATATTGTATATATATACATCAATGAGTATAAATTTAGATATTGTGTATAAGTTTTTTATATATTTTCCTAAGAAACTCTTTTATAACAGTTATTTTATAACAATTTTTTTTGTTATTTTTTGACTAATGATTTTTCAGTTGGGAAGAAACCACCGTTTTTCTTACAACCCCAGGGGCCCACCGATTTAAATAAAATCTAGTTATAAAACAAAAACTTAAAATCTTTTTGTTTGAAGAAAAATAATAAAAAAAATAACTTAGGAATTACGATAACATTTGTAGATAATGGTAGTTAAGACTTTTGCAGAACTAACATTTCTACTTTAATTTTTCTTTTATTAAGTTAAGATTTTTGCAATACTAACATTTCTGTTTTTATAATTTTTTTTTGTATATAATGGTAGTTAAGACTTTTGCAGAACTAACATTTATACTTTAAGTTTTCTTTTATTAAGTTAAGATTTTTGCAATACTAACATTTCTGTTTTTATATTTTCTTTCATTGTATAATTAAAGTGATAAGAAGAAGAACGGACATGGTTAATAATTTTAAGATTAAATTTCTTATGCAATAATTAATTTTAAGTAACTTTTAAGAACGCTTATCAAATCTATTTACCAGCCAGTAAAATAGTTCCTAGATAAGTATACTAACCAGCCAGTAAAATAGTTCCTAGATAAATATACTGCAGGAAAACTAAGTTCTACTAATCATTAGTATACGTCAGAAAACAAGTAGTTTAAAATAGGTTAGAAATTAATTGCCAAAGCAATGGTAACATAGCTTTAGTAGTTTAAAGAACTAACCCATACTTGTAGAACTATGATTAAGTTTCAACTAACCAATAGTTTAGTTATTTTCTTCAATGAATTTATTGATCATTTTCATTTCAAAGTTTTAAGTGACAATTAATAACTTTTTAATGTCGGATCAATCAATCAATTTAGTTTAGTAAAAAGGCGACCTAATATCTTCTAAGACAAAAACAAAATTTAATAAACTTCTTAACTTTCAAATTTAAAAAAAGTTAAAGTAAAAACTTAAAAAAGATTGATGTTAAAGTCAAAAAGTTAAAGTAAGTTTACACTTCTTAAATAAACTCATGAAGTCAACCAGTTATTCATGCACAAAAAATGGTCAAGTTATTTAGTTGTTTCAAGAAATTAAAATAAATTTGTGTTGAAAATTTAAGTTTAAAGTTAAAGCAATTATTTTGTGGAAAGATAAAATCGAAAATTATAATATTGGAAGTCTAAAGATTCCAACAAACATTCCAAAAAAGAAAAATTTTAGAAAATGGTTCTAAGAACCATAAGCCAATTTTGTAATTTCGAATTTTAATTTGCTACTAGTGTGTTAGTTACCAGATCCTCCTGATTTACACTAAATTTGAATCTTGTCCCCAATATATTACATTTCTTCATATTGGAGACTAACACAGAAACTACACTTTCGCATTGCTATACACCAGATACGAAAGTCTTCTTACTTTCTTACTTATGTTTGAGTTATTTGACTTTTCTTTAATTTGTCTAAAACAACCAATTCCAGTTTCCATTTAATGTGCCACAGAACTTGTAGATTCACTCATTGTTTCCCGTTCATTGAGATGTTCGTTAAATCCTTACATCTTCCTTATTCTTCGGATGTCACTTCTATTTGAAAATAATGCAACGTATGTTGATTGAAATAAATCTTTGAGGTAAAAGACTTTCTTCAAAAAGGGGGTCCTTTATCGTAGTTAAAAGAGTTCTTGGACGTTCAAGAACGATTTAAAATCAATATACTTTGCATTCCTTTCTTTTGACGCTTTGGGCGAATGCAGGTTCCAAAACTCTCCTTATTTGGTAATCTCCCACGGCCCATACTATAATTCAAGCTAAAACTATTTCTTCTATGCCAATGGTTTTCTCTTAGCGACAGTCAATGCTTGCTGTAATCCTTCTTACTTCCTTTACGTTAAAGTTCAATTTGCTATAATCCGTCTCTCGTGGAAAGGAAATTATTTACCTCGTCATTTACTCGACTTTGAAAGCGAGACAGTCTTGAGGAACGAAAAACATGAGCTTTGTTGCTCGAACTGAAGAAACAAGAATTCAACTTGTTCCTGGAGAGTTGGTTGGTTCGGATGGGATATTAAATGGAATAAAAGTTGTTTGATTCAATTTGAGATAAGAGAAGCTAACAGGAAAAGATTTAAGCTAGTGTCTTCCGGCGTCTGTCCAACAGTGAACACGCTCAGATGGCTTAAAGCGTCTTAAGCGGAATTACTGGGGCCGACTTCCATTGTACGACGCATATATTACATCGATAAATCGCCCATAACCCGCAGACATGCGACGGAATTAACTTACCTTATAGCATAATATTAGCTCCATAGATATAAAGGCCTTTACTGTCTTATTAAAATTATTAACTGATAGACTGTATCAGTTCATCCTATACGCACCCTTAGTATCTCGCGCTACATCATATATTAGTGTCATATTATATACTGACATATATCCATATAGTTAAGTCAGTAGTATAACGATCGCCTAATCTACTACCTTACTTCATAGATATATGTCGTTTCAGTGCTCAATCCGCTCATAGGGTCGGCATAATATATCCGTCTACGTATGCACTAGTTATCTAGTAAGCGTTCACAGTATAATTACCTATATATACGTACTAGTATACCAACAGTGTATGATCCGGAACTAGTCGCGCTACTAGTATCTACGTATATATATATCTATACATATATTATAATAGTTAAACTATTATTATACGTATAGCTCATTAGCCCACGCATAAGTCATAGTAATATAAGCTAAGTAGCCCTTATGAATTATTACTATTTTTCGTGTGTCACACCTGTTATCGGGAGTCTATGCGCAACTCCACTGTCGTTTCCTATACCCAGTCATTTCCTGTGTGTTCATTGGTGTATAACATATCCTTCAGGGAACGGTGATCCCGAAACACGCAGCGAGACACTCTGATTATCTCATCCGCGGTCTACCTCTACTGACTCACTTGTTAATGTTGTTTCTTACTGTAATATTAATTCCTGTCCCAAGCGCATTTAACATAATTAAAGACTCACTTAGTAAGCAGAATTGTATGTCTCTCTAATATTTTAAATTTATCTATGTAATTTGTTTAATGCATGATAATGTCAGAATTAATGTAAAATGTAAAGATCTGCTTAATTATTAATCGAATCCTTGTAAGTTATTCCTGTACTTCCGCTACAACTTTAATTTAATTTAGAGCAGTCTCACTAAATCGTTAGCTTGAATTGTTGTTCCATCTAATACGTCAATATTCCGCACTAATGAACCTTTACTTCGTTGTTGTTCATCCTCACGCTAATCCTGGTGTGGTCTATTGCAACGCTAATGGATACCTTGTGGTTGAAAAGATATTAAATTATATGTCATAAACTTACTCTTCTAGCAGATAAACAATTCCTTGGCCAGGCCCCGTGACAATACAACCAACTAACACTTTCCAAGTTCTCAAACATATATCGTCATCCAGTATCCAGACCTCCTGTATGTGCAACGCTACTACAATTGCAATTTCTAGTGTACCTCCAAAACTCCCACCAGGTACCTCTCCTCACCACCTCCTCCTCCACCACGCTCAAACCGCGTTCATACGGGTTCGTTGCTTTCATAGAAAACGTTCATCAATAACATTACTCCTTTATCCAATGAACGTTGTATACTGTTTACTCGATATTTAAGCAACCAACGTTTTCGTTGATCATTGAACAATCCATCCATTTCTGTTAGCGAACTAACCCTATTAATAGCGTAATTCCCTGAGAAATATTTAGTTTGAACTAAAACCAAGAAAAGTAAAGAACTACACCTCTTATGAATATATACACCTCAATGAAAATCACTACTGGAATAACGGCATATTCAAAAATACTTTAAGTTAAACAAAAAATCAAGTCGCATGAACCTTACGTACATGCTTTTACACAAAAACTACGTCTTTAAGGATATACATCGCCCCGACTGTACATCGCAATTAGATGTCCGCAGAGATCCAACTACGAAGTGCGCACCGAATGGATAGGAACTTACTCAGATACCACATATTACATTCAATTGGTTATGTATTATGCCTCCTCCTAACTCTATATCGGTGCCGCCTATTGCGCTAATCTCATGACCTGGCGTATTACCACACGACTGACCCATATCGCAAGTTAACTGCTTACCAGTGCATATATGTCGCGTATTTATCATGGCGGAGCACTCCAATGTTATTACTATTGTGCAAAACACACTGCTTAAACTGAATATGACAAACGTTACTCTCCAAACACTTACCAAATCTTAGTTATAGTCAGGATGACTCTCATCCCGGCTACACCAATAATATAAAGCCTATAATTACAGTCATTTAATACCCAATAATACATTTTTCATGTTCAACATGATTCGTTTACGGCTCATTAGCAAATACGAATACACCATTATGTTAATATTAATCACGACAGACCACACCCTTAGCATATAGACTATTGCACTCTTGAATAGGATATATTTCCTTAGAATTCTATTATCTGAAAGATTAATCAAATTCTGAAATTCTACTAAGAAACCTGATACATTCCGAACTGTTCGTCACCAGTCCAGCGAACCAATTAACTTATAAATTATCAGTGCTTCTGTACTAATTACCTCGCTAACTGTTTCATTCTAGATTGTGCAAAAAGAGTTGCTACTAGTGATCTAAATAATATATCTTCTTTCGTTGTTCAAAGCCAAAAATTGTGGAATACAACCCGTTAACCATTGTTAATAAATAAATTAATTAAACTTACACAAATTGTTTCAATATATTTATCCACCCAAATTATATTAATTTGCGGAACCTTCAGAATAAAATTTACCATAAATATTAAAAAGCTCTACCTGCCCGGACAGTAACACTCTGCAGCCGCACAACAATTCAAATCGCAATACCTCGGATTTACAAATGCAATAACCTCGCAAGACCGACCGTTATTAGAGTCATACCAAGGAGCATATATAGACATTATATAATCAGTCGTAGCTCAACATTAGCTGTTAGAAACACAATTCTTAACTACACTCTTGAATCGTTCCTATCAATAAACAGAATACAGAGCAATCATGTTCTTACACATTGCGATATGTTAATCACCACGCTGTAAATGTTAAAACAACATTAACATTACTTTGTAATAAAATCGCATAACAATCACTCACTTCTTTTTGTTACGAAAATACACAATCTCAACAATAATAAAATGATCGAGACATACGATAGGCATTTGTTAGTGTATCCAACTATGTACCAACATTTATTATACAACACAATGGAAAAGCGGAAAGATCAAAATTATTCTCATTCTTACTATTCTATATTAGTTTACGGGTAATATAGATGTACGCCTACTAACGAATCATCCAATCCTTAAAACAACTGCAGAGTTAACACAGACTGCTGGGACCGGCTACTAATATTTATTAATTTAATTTAGTAAAACAAACTATATATCAGACATCTGAAGGGAAGGCGTGATTGGTATTCCTTGTAATAGATCATACTACCTTCTCAAGAGAATAACAATCTTCTATTCGCAACCTCAGAATAAAAGAAATTCAACAAAATACAACTATCGAAGATTGATGACAGCTTCCACCACCTCTAAGCAAAAAATGCATTTATTGTCACAAATAGACCCTACACTACTATTCCTATGGCCCGCTATATTATATACGAAACCCAATGTATATATCGTAGTTGCCTCTTATAGCCTGAAAAGTAAACTACGCCTAGAGATCCTATTCGCCACAATGTGATCGCCGCTTAAGCGATAAGATTACTTTCAATTAACTTCTAACTAAATCAACTTTAATAATAATAAATAATACATCAACTAAAATAGATTCAAATCATAATAATTAATTATCTAATTATGCAGCTTTCGGTTTTACAAACGCAACTCCATAATGCACCAATTCATGCACTGCTTTTAAAAGTCACAGCGTGCTTACCGAAAGATGAGTTACATCATTCGGTTATTTGTTTTCTGCCTTAGCTACTACACTTAAACAACTCATATTTCCACCACTACAGCGCTTTTGATCACGGGCCTGCAGCCTACATTACGGTAATGACATAAGAAAGAACATAATAATCGAGTTAATTGCACAATTAAACCTGCAATACGCCTTGTACCCTCGTTATTTAAAAACTCAGCCCAAATAAATGCACTAAAACAACTTTCTATGCCATACTACTTCTCCGTAACCGCCAACTCGCCATTACAATCATTTGGCGCCCCACGCCACAACATAGAAGCACGAGGATATTCGGTACATTTTGCTTTCGCTATCATTTAACATGAGCGTGAAGTAAACACCCCTTGAGCGAGCTCTTATCATTTCACCAGCTCCTCCCTGTCTTCCTTCTGATAGATATGCCTGTCTATGAGCACTCGACCCACAGTGTGAATTGCATCAGGCATTTCCACACCAACGGTAGTACCAGCATGGTTCCAAGAAGGCCTTGATCAATTCAACACACTCTATCACGGTTAAATCCTCTCCCATTTAATATCGGTTTAGGATCAAAACCGAACTCTTTTGACCATGCTAGCAAAAGAGCCACCTCATTAATCCTATTTATTTTTCATACCTCTTCTCTTTAGTTTACCATAACCGTCAGCGCGTCTATGATCTGACTGAAAGGATATAATTCCTTCCAAGAGGACTATTGCACTCGAACTTTTGATGCCCCATTAACGATCTCGCTAACTCTGCACTTCCTCTTCTCCAAGAAGTGAACTTACTTTCTTGTTTGGGTTGCAGACAAGTCTTACTCCCGTATCGCGAGTGTTAGCATGAGAATTCCTCCGAGTCGTTCCTCGTAGCACCGTGGCACATAATCCGCCAGTGATATCAGACCAGGACTGCCATACACCACATTGTAGCGTGTACATGCTATCATACACAACCGTCGGGCATCTTCAAGATTGCACGTTTCGAGGCTTAAATGCTTCTTTCAACTTTTCGAACGCCTCGCGATGTATGATTCCGACACCCTTATCTTACGTCGCGGCTCTCCGGACTCAACTCTTCTTCGCTGTTAGACACGTCACATGGTCGCAGTGCATATTTATTGCAATAGTTCTTTACCAAAAATTCCTGGTTAACCTCAGTTGAGCCCTAAAGGAAAGACGCTTACCCCTTGCAACTCTTTTTATCCTCCTATTGTGCTCTGTCTTCTTAATCTTGATTACATTGTCTTCATGTAATCCTTTAGTGTCATTGCCAAATAATGACCGTATATAAAATTTACTTCAACACTCACGGGAGAGACAGCTCCTGCCGAACTCGCTATTTGTCGACGGGTCTCGATTGGGTGCAGTCCTCTGCCGTTCTTGGACCTCTTTGGTTAGGAAACAGTCTCAATATCCGTCTCTCGCATGAGTCCGTATGCGCGCTGGCCATGCGCTGCTGGGAATGGACATTGATTATCAGTCCTGATATAAAATCGACATCAGTTAATTCCATCCAGATCCTGCGCATTGACCTTACACAGCGTCGCACCGGCACTTTAATCCATACCAAATGAAGTTGAGTAAATAGAAACATGTCCATCATTCGGTTCGGAAAACCTGCTTTATGAAGCAGCTCTCTTACAGGCTTTCTATTTAAATTTGCCCGAATGAAAGGGCCCTTGGCTAGGCTCAACGTCTATCTGTTTATAAACTCATATCCCCTTGAGCAAAACTTGGTGTAAATACGACAACAATGTTCCGCAGTAGTCACTCTGAGTCGTGGTCATGGGCTCAGATCAAGACGTAATCCTATTTAAAGCCTTATAATCGGAGCCATGTACCCTTTAGCTCCCGTTCCTTTTTTGGACAACGCCACTTGGCGCTGGAAAGCTATGGCGAAGTGACGGGACAATGCATAACCCATTCCGTATCAATTTTATCTGTTTTCCTTCTTCAGTTCGCCGCTCGTGAAAGGTAACTTGTGTACGCTTCAGTCTGATGGCGGATATCATACTGATTGAGGTCAATTGCATCACTCAGTATTCTTCGCTCGGTCGCAGCGCTCGTCGTGAGTCAAGCATAATAACATTTTTTCATGCATTTTTCTAGGGATCTTCCTATTAACTCCTCTCTCACTTATATGGACTCTTCATGTCTATGACCCTTTACTGATACTTAGGTTCGGACAACTCTCATCGACTTTACTGTTATCCATCGACACGACGATCCATATCACTTAACCAGGATGTTCTCTTCGTTCGGTGTCTTAAGATTCACCGCAGAAGCACCTAATTTCCCCTGATGCTGTTGGTTCCAGCTCTTTCTTCTTCTTCTTCACTCTCCTCTCTCACAAATATATTTCTTTAGCAGATTGATGTGATACGTTTTAATCATCATCACCAACTTGATCTTATAGTATCTTTACCACCATACAATTCCACACTGTGTATGCCCCCCCGATCTCCATCAGCCATTGCTTATTCGTTAGAATACTCCGGCTAGTGAAGAGAACGAGAGCTCAAAGTCTCCTACTTTCAGGACTTCTCTGGTCTTCGTCGCCAATTTATCCGTCATGGTCAATATCTTTTGCTGCACAATTCGGCGGCTGCTCTCATAGCTAAGTTTTTCTCAGTAGCCAACTTTGAGCTTTCATTAGCCTTCTGACAAGTCAAAATAACATCACTGACTGCTTATCGTGAACTCTGCCTCTTCTATGGTTCTCGTTGAAAACTCTACCATCTCTGCCTCCAAATCTCGTGTTAAATTCTTGCACTTATGTCATAGGTCGGCACACTCAGTCCTATCGTACCAGTAACGAGCTGAATCGGATACTCTTAGTAGATCTGTGATATCGTGTCCGCAACGGCCTACCCATCTCTATATGCCACGATAACCCGTAGATAATGGGCCTCTAAAACCTTGTGCCACTCTCGCTCACTCCTCACTCACATCCCTTTCACCCTGCAGCCATCTTCTGGTTCAGTGGTGCGGTTACATCCGGTTGAGATTTTTTCTTGTCCGGAGGCATGCCTCATGAACTCATTTGCGCGTCTCGTACTATACTGGAAACTTTCTGCTTCAATATGTTAACGATCCAATCCTCGTCACATTACCCTTCATTAAATCAGACAATTAGTTAAACTGACGGACTCATTGTACGCACGCTGAGTATCTCTCTTCGCTGGCCACTCACCACAACCCTCTCTCAAATGAAAATACGAATATAAACCATACAGACTCCTTCTCTGTAAATCCACTCTGTCGCAAGATTATGCTCCTTAAGATTGTACAGCTCTCATACGAAGACTAGCCGCCTGTAAGTGGTCGCCAGCATCCACAAGCTTCCTAGACATACTTCCCGATATGCCCTTCTTGCAGAGACTGGTGGCTGAGGGAGTCGCGTCCTACCGAATAGGTCGATAATTACTCTTTGGAACGGCTCCTCAATGATGGGCATGGGACACAGGTATTTTCTTTACTGAGCTTTTCGGGCACGTGTCTCTGCATATGTCACAGAGTAACAATGTTTTGTTGACATTCCAGATATATTTGGCCAAAAGAAATGTGGGTAATTTTTACAATTGTCGTTCTTTTACTCCCTGATGACCACCGAAGACTTTCATCAAGTGCTACTATCATAACTCTACACCATATACTCTTTTGGTAAACAAAGTAAATCTCTCTGCTGGTTTTCCATAACTTCTTTTAAATAACACCCCATTCTTTACACATACTTGTTCTAACTCTTTTCTATGACCTTCCATATCCATCTGCAGGCAGTATATTCGTCTTTGCTTACTTTTTAAAAGTTTCCCGATCATTAATAAGTTCCTGTATATCTTCACCATGTGAGCTATCTCTCTTCAACCCACAGCTACTACATTCTCTCTCTGGAACTTTGTGTGTGAGCGGCTACATCACCTCTCAGTAACTCACCATCATCTTCGTTAGTACGATCTGTTTCGTCAGACCAATATGTACTCTCTTCATCGATGCACCTGGACATCCGCTACCTTCAGTACCTTCTTCAACGTTTTTTAGTGGCTTCGTAGGGACTTTAATTACTTCTTCTCCTGTAACCTCTTCACCCTTAGATGAACATTGGGACCCTATCATCACATTCAGTGATGGCTTCGGCTCCGCGGTTGGTTCAACATCTCTTTTATCGACGTCCAAAGATTGTGGTACTGACGGTTTCCCTCTGTAAAATTCTTCCATCTCCAAACTCGCCATTCCAAAACTATGATTTGTTTGAACAGATTCTTCCTGAAGAATCTTCTCAGCAGTTCTCAGCGCATGGGGAATACAAAAACTTCTATGGTTATAGCTTCGTCCTTTTCCTACCATTACGACGGACCTCGACACACATGTCGACTCCCCACCGCGGAGGTTAGCAGCTCCAGGCAGGTAATTTTGCACCTTTGGGACATTACAATGAACAAATCATGACCGACTTCCGCAGCCTGCTGCGTCGTCCTTACCCACGTAGTAAGGGTATTCACATCTATGTATTCGCGAGAGGCAGCTTCAGTATCACCCGTACCGTGTCGCAATCTTATCTCATGTTGTTCTCCAACAAACACTCTTAGTACGAATTTCTCTCGCCCAACAACTACTTACATCTACAAACCAGTATCTCGGAGAGTTTTGACTTGATAGCCACTTCACCGTCCCATAAGTTACAGGTAGGTGTGACAGCTTGTCATTTTCCACCTTCTCTACTTCATTCAGGAGATTCGGCTCTTCACCTGAACCATTCAGGACTTTATTGCCGCTTTCAGAGACTCCGGATGCTCCCGTGCTCTTTACTTCCTCCTTCTGTTTGCCTGAACTACTTTGTCCTCTACCACTATTGTTGAAATATGGAGGGGCTCTACAGTCTCTAGCGAGATGCCCTCTCCTTTGACACTTGTAGCACGTGATCACCGCCCTGGGCTCACTGCTACTGCGACGATGACTCTGTCTGTCGCCGCTTCCGCTACTGATCTTCTTTCATTGTTTGTTGCCCTTGATGTATGTTGGTCCCACTACTTTTATGATTACTATTCGTAGAGTAACCACTGCCTCTCCGATCTAAAATTATATTATTGTTATGAATGCTTTTATCCGCGTGATTAGTGAGTCCGTGCGAGACGTTTGTTACGAACTTTAAATGATGAGCTTCATAGATCCTCTGAACTAAACTATAATCTCTTCGGTATCTTTTTCTTTGTGTTCCTCAGGTCAGTAGCGGTTCTTCGTGACAGTATTTAATACTTGTCAACTGAGAACCAAACTCAATGAGATCATCTTGGTGTATCGTTAGTTCGCGTGCTGCGTAATCCCACTCTTCAGCAGCTACAATTATCTTTTTGTAAGTACACCTAGGGTTTATCAATCCTCCGTAGACCTACATATTCTTGTATACTTGGGCGCCCGTACCCAACTTTCAGTGAGACAGCGTACACTCACTAACAAATCTCTTTTAAGACCTTTCATAATTCTTAGAGCTCTTTCAACAGAGGCAAATTATTGAACACATTAACCGCCTTACTTGTAAAATGACCCAAAAACAAACGCTCGCTTTTTCCTTAGGGGATGTCATTGCCTCCGCATTGTTTCGAACATTAACAAGACTCCTCTATATCATTTCGTCTCTCATCAAAGAATTGGGAAGCTTCAATTTCGGGATATTACTGGCGTAGGAAGTGCTGTGGCTGCTTTGAGTGCTTTGTGAAGCTACTGTTGCGTCATGTTGACGCTGTCTATCGTCAGCATCTAGCTTCATTTGCAACATCCTCTCCTCTGCTTCTCTTGCATCTTTTTCTGCCTCTAACTTAACTCTTTGAGCTTTCAGCTTCGATCTTAGCTTTTTCTCTTTCATCCTCAAACTTAGCTTTCTCTCTTTCAGCTTCAAGCTTAGTTTTCTCTCTTTCGACTTCAAGCTTAGCTTTCTCCCTTTCGGCTTCAAGCGCTAACTTTTCCTCTAAAGCAGCAGCTATCTTCTTTTCTTCCAAATCAGCAGCTATCTTTTGTCTCGCGCACAGTTTCTTTTCGCCATCCTATCTTTATAATGCAGCAGCGATTTGCCTTACCCGATAAACCAATTATCTTGCACATTTCTCCACAAATTCAGCATTGAGAAGTAGCCATTGCTCATAACCGTCTGTAATCAAAACGTATTATAAAAATATATCGTTGCGTCAAACAAGAGTCACTATCTTTAACGCCACGCGAATCGCAATCACGTTTTCTACCAAAATTTCGAAATTTTGCTCCCACTGATACACGCAGGAAAACAAATTTCTTACCACAAAATTAACGATACTATATATATATCACTATATATTATATTATAATATATATATATATATATAATATATTATTATATTACTATATATATATATATATAATATATATATATATATATATATATATATACAGGTTTAAACAATTCGTAGTAAAATTTGCAAAAATCTTGTGGGAAAATAGTATTTTCGGTCCTAAACCCAAAGTGAGTAAAATCAGGAATTCCGAAATTACTATTTTCGCTTCACTCAACTTTGTAAATTTTACTTCTTATCTAAACAATATTATATATATATATATATATAATATATATATATATATATATATACTATATATATATATATATATATATATATATATATATATATATATATATTATATATAATTATAATATATATATTATCATATAAATAATATATATTTATATATATATATATATATTATTAATATTATATATATATATTATATATATATATATATATATATATATATTATATATATATATATTATATAAATATATAGTATATATATATTTTAATATATATATATATATATATATATTTATAAAAGCATAAAATATAAAATATTAAAATTATTCCAGTGTTTAATTGTTTCCAAGACAATGGGTATTGTTGCAATAGCAAAATACTATTTCACCAATACGCACAAAATCATATACATGCAACTTCAATAAAATAAACAGTACAATAGACTATATATTGACAGTTAAAAACTCAATATCAACATATATCCCAAATGTCGAAATTGGTGAAAATACTTAAACATTAACTCTAGCACAGGTTTTAGCAAAACAATTACAAATGAATAACCCTGTGCTCAAATATTCAGCAAAATAGCAAAATGAATTCACAACAAGCAATTCAGTGATAACGAAATAATGACTGGGGGGTTATAAAATAAAAATCCGAGACAGAACGCCCAATTTTTAAATGTAATGGATTCGGTTGAAAAGATATTAAATTATATGTCAAAAAACTTACTCTTCTAGCAGATAAACAATTCTTGGCCAGGCCCCCGTGACATACAACCAACTAACACTTTCCCAGATTCTCAAACCTATATCCTGATACAGTATCCAGACCTTCCGTTGAATTGAGTTACCGGCCTGTAGCAATAACTACAATGCAATTTTAATACTCAAAACTTCACCAACGCTATTCTCCCTGAAGATCCTTCAAGTGGAACAACGGTTTTGAACGGGTTTGTTGCTTTATATGAAAACCGTCCAGTCAATTAATAATCGTTATCAATGAATTTACCTATTTTATTGACCACGTTTGATCATGAACAATGTCTTTGAAGACCTAAAATAATATATATCTGAAATATTCTGAATAAACAAGGAAAGTAAACTACCTCTTGGAAACACTCAAGAAAACTACTGGAATAAATTAAAATACTTTTCATAAAAAAAACATTGGAATACGTACTGCTTTTACACAAAACTACAGTTTATACATCAATGTACATGCAATTAGCATGTCCGCAGATATTCCACGTTACATGAGACCGAATGGAATAGAACTTCAGAACCAAATATCAATTATATTTTATGCTTTAAATATTCCCTTGCATATAGAATTAACGACCATATATATGTACATGCAATATGTACATTTATATGTGCATCAATGTATATATGCAAGCAACTGTTAAACAATAACAAAATACTTCTACATTTAAATTTTTACAGTCCTCGCCCATAAATCATTTACTATACTGGGATGTCCGAATAAGTGACAAAAGCCGCATACCGAACTACGCGAATATTCGGCTAAAAGTATTCGGCCGAATACCGAATATTCGGCCGAATAATCACTTCGCTATTCGGCCGAATAGTTATTTCAAAGTTCGGTCTTTCATTTAGGGAAAAATTTTAAAGAAACGTGCTCACTGGTCAACAAAAAAAGGTGAAATTTTCTTGGATGGACTTTTGTAACAGATATTATAGTAATTCCGAGTGCTGATTCCATATATATTCTCGGATTTGCTGTTCACATCCTGTTTTCGTGCAATCATGGATCCCTATTTTTGCATATTCCTAGGAATGACAAATTTCATGTGCGCACTACGTAGGCTGTATAGACGTTACCTTCCGCATATATCTACAGTAGCAGAAAGTTTACTGCGGTCGATATTCGGGAAGCATGTGGTAACTTTAGTACGTCTACATGTATGGATGCCAATGACCTGGATGATGTCTATCATCCATCTGAAATACAGTCGGATGGTCCGTCATTGTTCACCCAGTGTGAACTGAACGATCTTGTATGAGAGTTGTATTTGCCGAAGTGTTCCTGAGCTGTTGGCTTCGAGGTTGCATAAAAAATGACTACTGGACCATGGCAAAAGAGTAACATTTTATCGTAACAGAGAAGCAAGAGCTGCGGAGGCTCTTCAGTCAGATGACCTTGTGTATTGCAAGTGAAGTTGCAGGACCTACTACTCCTTATGGGACTCCAGCATACATGAGAGATGGTGCCGACTGTTTATTGACATTGCAAGAGCAGTTTAAAGTGCGTGTTTGTTACATAACGCAACAGTATGCTTCAGGTCCAGTAGAGGTCCTCAGGTACGGATGAGAGAGGGTATGCAAAAATCAGACAGTTTGAAGGTACAATATCAGAGTACTAATGGATAGTAAATATGCGTCGACCTCAAAATAGTAAACATTTTGCTCGGTCAGCAAAAGCAGGTTTCACCACAAATAGTCCCTGCTTCCTCTGCGTATTGTTGGACAGCGGCGGCAAGAATCACTGGACAAAAGAGAATGGCCACCGAGGGAAACCTTAACCGCCAGGTGACAGAAACATCGTACGTGAACCACTTGTACAGAGAGAAACATCATCTTACCTCCACTACTCATAAAACTTGGTTTGATGAAAACAATTTAGTGAAGGCCCCTGGACATGATGGTGAATGCTTCCGCTATATTTGCTCAACGTTTCCTGGTCTGAGTGAAGAAGAAAAAAGCTGGGTATTTGAGGCCCACAAATACGGACACTCCTCCGTGATGCTGGCTTTGCCTACACCAATGACTGTGTTAGAGGCAAGACCGTGGATGCTTTTTCAGATGTAGCACAATTTTCTGGAACAGGAAAGCCGAGAGACCACATAACTTGTACAGCAACTGCTAGAACAATTTTCTATTTCTATGGATGGCTAGAATGAGATATAAAGTTGCACTACTACATTCTCACTAAAGAAAAATTTCCGAGAACCTAGTCGAGTTACTGACTGAGCAGAGGTGAACTCTTCCATCAAGATCTAAAGTTCATGGAAGGACGTTACCAGGACAAGTGGATACTCAAATATATGGCGACTATGTTGGAGCTTGATTAGGGATATTCCAGACGCTATGGACAGTAGATCGTCTACGAAGAGAAAGTTCCTAACATCGTAGGTATGTTTACATTAATTAAACCCACCTTCTACTACATTCATTGTTGTCCCATATTATTCTTCTACTTCATAGTATTATTATCATGTTTAAGTAATATATCTATTCAAAGACATTGATCATATCATTGCGATTATTGTTTCTCTCCCTTCATAATATATATATATATATATAATATATAATATATATATATATATATTATATATATATATATTATATATATATTATATTATATAATAGTATATATATAGATATATATATATATATTATATATACTATATATATATAATAATATATATATACTTATATATATATATAAATATATAAATATATATATTTATTAACTATATATATATTAATTATAATAATATATATATATATATACATATATATATAGATATATATTATAATATATTATATATATTCTATTATAATATCCCAATAATTTGTGGACCTCTTGAAAAAGGTAAAATCAAAAATTTTAAAAATCTCTGTCTCACACATAATATCTCAACAAATGCCTTGTGATATGCAAAAACCTTTTAATTTTTGGATCAGCAATCAATAATCAATACGAAACCCCGTCCCACGAAATTTCAGTTTAGCACAATATATATATACAAAGTAATAAACAAAAGAGAAATAACTATTTCTTACCATAGCACAAACCATCACCTATTAAAAATAATAAATGGAAATTGAAAAGTTTTACTTAGGTAAAGATATTAAACTAAACTTCATATTGAATAAGCTCTAAGGTTAAAAATGACAGAACATTCCATTTTCAGCGGATAACCTATTTCTTGTGGCTTCATATATATTTCCTCCTGTTCATATTCTTTCACTTGTCGACTGATGACGGTGGAGCGAAAGGGTATTTTATTGCTAGCTCTTTTCAAACTTCATGAAACTATTTCCAAGTGTTTTTCCACGAATCGACAGGGAATATCATGTCTTCACTGGTCAAAGTCAGGCAAACTTATATATTTGTTTATTTTCTTTGATGTCAATCGTATGTAGCCTTTTACTTTAATGTACAATAATCACATCGTCAGAAGATTGGGACTTTCTTTTTTCACTCACTTTCTTTTCTGTATGACGTTTTTGATGCCACAATTTCTTCTAAAACAATCCATTAAAGAAGTGAAAATGGAACCTTCTGCTTCACTTTCCCCACTACGTCGATCATCGTCACAGCAGAAGAGTCAGCGAGCTAAATTTCCATGCATTTCTTTTCCATGCTCAACAAAAATATTTTTACTGATCATCTGATTCATGTTGAAAAATTAACTTGAATCGCAGATCTAAGAAAGTAGAGATACCACACAAAGATTTACACAAAACTTAGTCAGTCTTTTCGTAAAGATTTCCTTAAGTCTCAACGAGGTAAATATATTCCACTGAAGTTTTGCTTTTAATTGCCTTATTTAAAAAAAATAGATTTATTGCAAAAATGGAAGGGACACTTGGCGCACTGTTACTTATACGTTTTAATGCTTTTTACGTGATGTTGTCAAATGCCTCAAGTAAATGGAATAATTTTACCACTGAAAATCAGTCAACATTTGATTGCATCAAGCAGCGTATATGGATTAGAGGGAACTTTATTGTTCAAGCATCTTTATAAACATATTGCATAAATTCTGTTAGAGCGATGTAGAAACGTCTTGAATTAAATTTTTTGCTGTTTGACATTCAGCTGCATCTGTAAAGTTTTAAGCTTTACAGCTGCCGTTGCTGGAATGGTGAAAATGAGATGATATGCTTCTGCAAAGTAAATAAACAATATCTTTAACGAATTTCTGAATATTGAATCGTGAATGCATAGTTGCAACATGTGAATAAACATGAAATTGATAGCAAGCCACTTACCAGATACCATGTTTTGTCCATTATCCCGTATCATCACTAAATGAATTCTATTTTTTGGAAATTGAAATGTTCAAAGGCCCATCTCTTCTT
>JABUQX010063721.1:0-20000 GCA_015478945.1 Trachelipus rathkii | reverse complement strand
AACCTAATAATTTTATAAGAATAAGGAAACAATTTTTTAGTTTGATAATCGAAAAATAATTTAGAATATAATAAAATAAAATAAATTATTTTTATTACTTAAGGCGAGAGTTTTACGATATAAAAATAAATGACTAAATTCCTGATTTCCTATAAATAATTTAAAATTACTTTTCTTAATGAAAAAATATTTGGTAAGAAATTAATTGGAGAAATGAAATAATTTTACATTGGGATTTGGAACATGAAATATATGATATATATATATATATAATAGTATATAGTATATAATATATTTACATATATATAATGTAATATATATATAATATAATATATATATATATATATATATATATATTATATATCATATTATACTCTATATAATAATATATATATATAACAGTAGTATAATATATATATATAATATATATATATATATTATATATTATATAATAAACCTATATATCTCACTCACTCACACTCACTCACTCACATATCACTACCAACCTATAGTATATATAATACTCACTATAATTCATCCAGAATCACTATAATAATTAACTACACCAAAAACATAAAAAATCATATACACCTCCCCTATAAACTCAGTATACGCCACACAAAAAAACCAACTAACCACCTACACATACCCTAATAAAAAACCTCAAATACTATAATACTAACAATAATACTATATAATATATATATATATATATAGTATATAAGATATAATATATATATAATATATATAAACGTACTATAAACATATAAGACATTCAATACAACTGTAATCACTAAAAAGTACACACACCCTGCCTCCACTACCATAGCAACTAATACTCTAAAAAACTCACGATCGAGATATATCATATCACAGACTAACAAGTATATGAACCACACTATAAATATACATAATGACTACAAACCCATACCGCACCACTAAACTAACAATATGATAACCTACATACATTATTACACATACATATTAAACTCACCAACACCAACCACACACCCACACCACCAACCACGCCCAAACTAACCCCTAAAACACACCAACCTATATATAGTAATATAATAAATATATATAATATATATATAAATATAATATATATACTTAATGATTACATCAAAAGTAATTACAATAATAATAATAATTTTGAATAAAAATATTATATGAATATTTATATAATATATACATATTCTATATACTACTACCTATATATATATATATATATATATATATAATACTATATATATATATACTATATATATAATATATATATACTTATTATATATAATATATAACATATAATATAATATATATATATATATAATTATATATATATATATAAATATACTATATATATATCATATACTATATATATATATTATATATATTATATAATTTATATTATACATATATATATATATATATATATAAATATATTATATATAATATAATATACCTATATATAATATACTATATATATATATCTTATAAATAATATTATTATATATATAATATATAAATATACTATTTATATAAATATATAATATATATATATCATAATATATATATATATACTACTATATATATTACTACATATATATAACTAATACTGATATACAACTACTATATATATTATATATATAATTATATATATATAATATATAAATACTAATATAAACTATATATTATACATATACTACTATACTATATATATATTACTATTATAATTTCTATTTTACTATATATATATACACTATATAATACATAATCACTAACTATACTACCATCATATATATATATTAATACACATATACCACATAGATATCAAACTATATATACTATAATATATATACAATATACTATATATGAATCATATATATATATATATAATATATATGATATAATATATATATAATAAGTTAACCATCACTATACTATATGTACTAAAACCATATATAACTAAGTATATATATAATATATATATATATATATATATATATATGTATTAATATATATAACTATATATAATATATATAATATATATAATACTATATATATATATAATATATATATATATATAATAATATATATAATAATATATATATATAATATATAATATATATATAAATATCTATATATATACTAATATATATATATTATAATATATATATATATATATATATATATATATTATATATATATATATATAGATATATATTATATATAATTACATATTATATATATATATACATATATATATATATACATACTATATATATATATATATTATATATATATATATATACTATATAATATATATATATATATATATATACTACTAAATATATATATATATATATATACTATTTAAGTAATATATTTATATATATTACTATATATATATATATATATAATCATATATATATATATATATATTATATATATTAATATATATATAATATATATAACTAAAATATATATAATATATATAATAAAAATGATAATAGCTTTAAACACACGCTAAGGATCAAACTATAGAATAAATATGCCTCTAGATAGATTAGTACGAGGAATTCAGCAGAAGAAATTTTTTAAATGTATTTTTATATAAAAAAAATAAAAATCTTACAAATCAATGCTTCATTAGAATTCGTGGTCCTCGTTCAGATGTGTTGTAATATAGACTAAGTATAAAAGAAGATAAAATTAATATCAAACTAAGTTCAGGAAAGTTTGTTTTAAATTTTTAAAAAGGTGAGAAGTTTAATATGATTCGTTATCAATAGGATCTGTAATGTATCATTTTTCCTGTATGTTAAAATTGTTGGTGTTATAATGAAAAATGATTCGGAAAGAGTTCTCGTTGTATTTTCACACATCGATTAATAATGCGTCGTGTCTATATGGTCTAGTGTTTATAACGCTCGCGGTTGTGGAAGTGATCATGTCGAAGAGGCAACGAGCCACCCACCAGAAGTCTACAGGAGTCCTATTTTTTGGAAATCCGACTCATTTATCGATTGGTCATTGCTGCATGATCACAATACAATAGTTTCTCCGATTTGATTGGTTACAATGAACTAAAGGAATTTTGTAAACGTTTTGTAAGATGGAAGTATTGTTGTGTGTTATTGTTTTTAAATTTTTTAAAAGGCCCACCCACCCACAACACACAAACACCGAGAATATTTGAGGCGGAAACCACAGTAAATGATCAAACATAATACCACAATCCTGCCCAATTACATACCTAAACTGCAAATCCTTCATTAGGACAACTGAACAATAACCACATACTCTCTTATTTTCAAGCAAATAATCCACTTAAAAAAATACACAAAACCACATTACAATAGTAAACTCAAACAAATCCTTTCTAACTCTCCTTTACTACATAATAACACTGATCATCATCATTACCAACTTATAATATATACACAAACTATATATATATACCACCAACACCCATTACCCTCCAACAAAAACCACCCACCTCACCAAGACTAACATATATTATATATATATATATATAAATTATATTAATACTATATAATATATAACTACCATACCCCAATAATAACACATTATCTACTTATAAAACTATATAACCCTGATATATAATAATAAACTATCAGTACACTACACACACCTAATATACACTACAATAATAAAACATACCTAACCCATATATCATATACTCACTGCCTACACCACAACCCCCCACACCTAACAAATAATACTAACACCATACATAAATAATATCATATAATACCACCACTAAACATCATACTATATATATATATATATACACTATATAATATATATATACATCATAAATCAACACAACAAAAACATATACTACACACTCACCCAACCCACACCTAAATTATACCACACTATTATATATACTCACTACATAAATTACTAATAAATAGATATAACTCATACATATACATAAACTATATACACCAACCCGATATAATATAACTACACCTATATATAGTAACATCATTATATATATCTATATATATACTACACAATATCTCATAATATATATAATAACTACTATACTAACTAATAAAAATATAATATATCACTATAACCCCACTACTCCTAAACCTATATATATATATATATATAAATATAACTACTATAATATATATTATATTATACTATAATATATATATATATATATACTTATATAATACTCATACCCATAATACCTATATATTAACCTAATGAGCACACACACGTTGCAACCCATTAACTCTCATAGAGATCGAAAATACATACTACACCGCTCTATCCATAATTAAAAAAATTCATCGAATCGTGCAGGCATAGACGAGAAAAACATGCATCCGGATATCTCCGCAATCATGAACGGATCGCGCAGACAATACGAGGACCACTCACACTCACTCTCTCACACTGTTACTACAATATATAACAACCACCTCAAACTAAATATCATATACTACTAAATCATATACCCCAATAACACCAAGTATAAATACTCCTCAAAATCACCAGATTACATAAAATACACCACCTATAACTATACTATAATAACCTCACTATATATATATACGTTATATATATATCATCATATATATATATATCTTATCTGTATTATATAATATTATATTATTATATATATACTCATATATATATACCTATACTCACGCTCACTATACTATACCTACACATATATACTATATATATATATATATATTATATACTACTACTATATATATATAATATATAACTATATACAAATATATATAATATACTATATTATATATATATTTATATATATATACTGTATATAACATCAACCCAATACTAAACTCAAATCGATATTTGGTAATATCGATACATAATATATATATATAATATATAATATATAATATATATAATATATATATATGATATATATAAACATAACCTATATATATATATAACATACTATATTTTTTTATACTATATAATAACTGCTAATTCTCATATATATATATACTACTATAATATATAATATATACCTACTATATAATATTATTATCAATATTATTAATAATAATATAAAAATATATATATATATTATATATATTAATATATATATAAATATATAACATATATTTATATATATATAATATGTATGTATTCACACCACCAACAATTATCACCAATAATATATATAACTATATTATATATATAACTATAAATATAAATATTAATATAATTATATAATATAATATATATACTATATATATATATATAGGTGCAATACTATCCTTCTATCCAAAATAACAACTCTCATGATTTTGACATGCGGATTAAGAAACAAAGATACCGATATCCGCCATCATGCGGATGCACTGCCCACATACTAAATGATATACTATAATAATACTACTATAAATCTACTATATATATAAACTATGATACATAACTATCATATAATACCACTATATAATATATATATATATTATATATTTATAGATATATATACTATATATATATATATATATAGATAATAATATTAATATATATATATCTATATATCCTATCTAATACTATATATATATAACATATATTATATATATATATATATTATATATATATATCATATAATACAACTAATATATATATAATATACTATTTATATATATATATATACTATATATGTATAATATATAATATACTATATATATATAATATATATATATATATATATAATATATATATATATATAAATATATATATATATATATATAATAATACTAATATATATTATATATTTATATATTTATTTATATATATATGTATATATATCAACAATATATATCAGAATCACCCTATATACATAACTACAATAATAACGATCAATACCCATAACAAAATATAAACATAATATATCACATAATACTTCATAACTCACTCACTATATACAATTATACACCTATATATTAATAATAATATATATATATATGATATTCTACACTATATATACAACCATAATACACACCATATATATATATATTAATATATATATATATATATACTATATATTTATATAAATATATATTCATCATCATTATATAACACACATAATATATATATATATATATACATACTTATTAAACATATATATACCTATACCTAACATTAACACACACATTCAACACACTCCCACCAATTATATAATACAATAAATACTCACCTACTAATAATTATATATACTAACGTAAATAAACCCAACCAACCATACTAATACCATATATCACTCACCATAATATAATATATACAAATCACCTCAAAACTAAAAAACTACGATAGATATTATAATATATACACTTACCATACCTAATATCATAATAACACTCACTAAAATATAATATAACCTCAAAAAACACATCAAACAACCCCTATAAACCCAACCAAAACACACCCATATATATAAACCCACCTATTATATATATATAAATATACATATATATAAATCACTCAACATACCACAAAAACTAATATATATAACTACCAGAACATACCTATAAAACATAAAAATAATAACTAACCCCACTATACAGCTACCATATACAACCTACACTAACAAAAACACACACCACCTACAAACCCCTATACTCACTCCTAAATAATCTCTTAAGAAAATATATCCGTTCACCGACATTCACAGCAGACTTAGAACAGAGGCGAGGGGGACGGCCACCTAAAATCGAAACAGAAGTTGGGATATATCTCTAGGTTCTCTCCTATCTATTTATTCCAGAGAGAACAAAAGCGAGACGTGACTGCCATTCGCATGCCGCCAAAAACCCTCTTCACCAGAATGCTTGTGTAGTTAAGATGTAATTTTCAGCCGGCCTTCCCTATTTCAAGCTAACTCAACATATCAGCAATATTGGAATTTAATATGGATTTTATTACAGCTACTTTATCTAATTGTTGTATTGTCTGTAACGATTTAAATTGAGAGGTGTTTTAATTTACGAGATTGTATAAATCCTTATAAACTTCCTTTTCATAAAAATGAGTTGAATGTGTGAATAAAATTCAATATGGGAAACTGCAACGTGCAAGCATTATGAAGTTTCATGGATGACAGGATTTCCTAATACACCAAACTAAACATTTACACAGGAGGTGAAGAGGCAACCGCTTTCCGAACCCCATAGAAAGGACCAATTTCTAATCAGCGCAAGAAACTCTGCAAGATTACGAAAAGGTTAGTTGTCACTCTTCCCTCTCATTTTTAGTCTCGGGTGATTTTATATTATTATTAATTTATATTAATTATAATATCTATTTATAATAAATTTAATCAATTAAATTTATCTACTAAGTTTTCAGATTTATAAGAAAAGGACAATACAAGAATATTAAAAATCTAGTGGTTACGATTCAATATAATTTATTCATATTAAGAGAGATATTAACGCTCACAATTGGAAAATAATATGACAAAGAGCAAATAAATATGAGAGCACTAAATAAAATAGTTTAGTATATATTCTCAACATAATGATAAAATAATCTACGGATTACTTCTAGAATAATAAGAAAAAACAACAATATAGTATTAGATCTTCACAATTGGAAACGAAGAAACTTGGAAGCCAACACGCTTCGTTCAACTAATAACTATATACTCTCTCCAAGCGTAGAACGACTGTATGGACAAAAATACGAAACTACACAAACCTCCACCATTGACAACCTTTCTCCTCATCTTGCACAGCAAGGTGCACACCAAAACACTCATTCAATTACCACACGTATACTCAAGCTTCTATTCGCATAATCTATCATCCCGTCAAATGCTATAGCCAATTCAAATCAGATAAGGCTTGACATGATAACTTACTCAGTATAAATTATCTGCTAACCTGAAAAGCTAATAACTATAGCTCTAAGTATTTAACACATTAAATCAGATCAAATTTAATTGATTTAAATTTAATATATAAACTAGATATTATAATATCTATTTCATAATAAATTTAATCAATTCAAATTATCAATATAACCATCTAAAAATACTAAAGCTAAACTTACATCCTCACTCCTACAATAATAATAGTATATCATCAGCCTTATTATTTAAATTGCTATACATTTACCATGATAATTATCGAAAAAGCTTGAGATAGTTGGTAATAATAGTTTGCACCTTGTTGCAGATGAAGAAAGTCCCACGTGACTTCGTATTCGTATTTTGTCCAACATCGTTCTACGCTTGGAAATATATATAAGGAACAAGGCGTTGGCTTCAACTTCTCTTTCCATGTGAAGAATCTTATACATTTGTTTTCTATATTCTAAATAATCCATAATTAATTATCATATGTAAATAAACTCTATTTTATTTAGTGTTCTCCTATTTATTTGCTCTTTGCCAATTATTTTCCAATTGTGACGTTAAATTAAAAAAAAATTATATTGAATCGAACACAGATTTTAATATCTTAGAAATTGATCCTTTTCTTATAAATCTGAAAAGTTTGTTCTATCATTTCTATCTTAGAAATCGATCCTCAAAAGAGCAAACTTTAAATATCTTAGAAATAGTCCCTTTCTTATAAATCTTAAAGGTTTGTTTTATCATTTCTATCTTAGAAATAGTTCCATCTTAAAAGTTTGTTCTATATAATCTATATCTCAGAAATAGTTTCTTTTCTTAACATCTTAGAAGTTTGTTCTATAGTTTCTTTATTAGAGATAGATTATATTATTTCATAGTTCTTATTTTGAAGTTTGCTATTTCGTTTCTTTGTATAGGTTTTCGAGTCAAATTTTAGTAACAGTTCAACTTGCTAATTTCCAAACTCTCTTTTGAGTCTACTTCGTAAAATTCGCAGAAGCCTTGTTCCTAAAATAATTGTTGGCGTAGGTGTTAATTTTACCAACTCAAACTATTTTGAGCCAAATTTAAAAATCTTAAGCAGCAAGATTTGCAATTGCAATTTGCAAGAATTGCAATTTCTTAATAAACTTTTAGAGAAGTGAGAAGTAAATAAAAATTCTTACTAAAGGTTTGCGTTGTAAAAATTCTTTGCGCTATTCCTATCTATTTACTTCCTCTTTTCTATAAATTCATACTTTTCCTTTTTTCCTCTTATTCGTAAAAAAATAACGACTAAATATATGCACAAGTATATATTTGGAAACTTGGAAAAGACGTTCGCAGAGTGTGTGTGCTACATACGAAACACGCTTTTTTAAAAATAAAATAGGTTTGCGTTTGTAACAATTCTTTGCGCTATTCCTATCTATTTACTTCCTCTTTTCTATAAATTCATACTGTTCCTTTTTTCCTCTTATTCGTAAAAAAGTAACGACTAAATATATGCGTAAGTATATATTTGTAAACTTGGAAAAGGCGTACGCAGTGTGTTTGCGTGCTATATACGAAACAAGCTTTTAAATAAATAATAGGTCTGCGTTTGAAAAACTCTTTGCGCTATTCCTATCTATTTACTCCTCTTTTCTATAAATTTATACTTTTCCTTCTTTCCTCTTATTCGTCGTAAAAAAATGACTGAAGCAGGCGCTATTTCTGCTTCCGCAATCCTGGCTTCACTTGAAGACACCATCATCAGCGACATAGGGATTACAGAGGAATCCATCACTCAAGAGGAAAAGAAAAGCCTCGTAGAGGCTGTGGAAGAAAAAGTAAAACCATTGCGACGTTCAAGAGGCATCATAAAGCGCAAAATAACGCTTTTGCTTAAACCCTTCTCAGATGAATCTTCTAAGGATTCCAGTCCATCCCTGCTAGAAGCTATTTTGGATGAGGTAAATCTTCGTCTGGAGGAGGTGAGACAGTATGACAATGACATTGAAGCAAAGATCTGTGAGTCTGGTCTCATGAAACACGATGCAACATTCTTAAATGAAGAAGTCATTAAGTCCTCTCATTATCATCTACAATTGCAGAGGATAATTCACGAAATCAGACCAACTGCCAACGTTTCGTCCCACAAGTCCGCTTCTTCGCAGGAGGGTGATTCGGTCTCACGAAAAGAATTACATTCTATATTGAAGAATTTTAAGCCACAACAAGAACTTAAAATTCCAGCTCTTAAGTGTCAAAACTTTTCTGGTGGAGAGGATAAACATTCGTTCAGATCTTTTCTCCTGTCCTTTGAAAATGTATACGGCTGTAGGAAGGACCTTTCTGACGCAGCCAAACTACAGTATTTGAAAAGTCATCTTCAAAATTTTGCTTTAAAGGATGTTCAACACTTAACTAATGTTGATGAGAACTATTCTGTGGCTATCAAAATCCTGAAGGAGGTGTATCTGGACGTGCCTTTTCTAGTAGACACAATTCTTCACAAGATTGATTCAGCACCAGTTTTGGATAATAAGAATTTAGAGGCTACTCGCTTCTTTGTGTCAGAAGTTCGTGCAAACTTACATGAACTGAAGGAGTTCGATTTGGACTTCCTGGAGGAGGGAACAGCAGGTAACCGTCTTGTTAGTCACTTAGTGACTGACAAGCTTCCTCCTATATTCCTGCGTGAACTCAAACTAAAAACCCAGATTGAATATCCTTCCATCAATTTGATTTTGAGTAACTATATGAACATTTTGAAGTCCCTAGAAAGGACAGGAAATAGAACTGCTGGTGGTGCCAAAGAGAAGAATAAAAATGCCCTTTCACAACAGAAGTCTTCATATAAAGAGAGAAGAACTTCTTCCTTCAACACTACAAGTGTAAAAAAGTCTAAAGAGTCTAAAGTTACTATTCCAAAAGATTCTTCTTCTTCCACTTCTTCAGGAGGTGGTGTTCCTTCTTCTGCTTCATCATTTATGGAATGCAAACTTTGTAATGGAAAACACCCGATGAGTGGCTGTGAAGTTTATCCGACAGGTAGCTTGCGAAGGGAGCGCTGCATAGAACTGGGAATGTGTGCAAACTGTTCCAGCAAGAAACATGTATCTTCCAAATGCCCTGCAAAAAGATTTGGCCTTAGTCGTCCTTGTGGCACATGCAAGAGTGGTGCTCACATAACTGCTCTTTGTTCTTCAAATGCAAAGAATAAAGCAAAAAGAGATCGTGCAGATGTCTCCACAAGTCAGCCATCTACTTCTTCAGCGCCTCAAGTTCTTGATGATGAAGATGTTGGTTCAAGCAATATCTGTATAAATACAGGTAACACTTCATCTGGCCAAATTCTTCCCACAATATCCCTTAAAATAAAAAGAGGGAATAAAATTGTAACTGCAAGAGTGTTATTGGATTTTGGTTCGCAGCTAAGTTTTTTCAATAGCTGTATTTTAAATAAATTGGAAGTAGAAGTGAATTCTCTGCCTGTGCACACCAGTTCCATTAAGACATTTTTGGGAGAGCAGGTTAGGTCATTTCGTACAGTCGACCTAGATATGAACATCTGTTGTTCAAATTTCATAAAAAAATCTGTTTTAATAGATCCTAGTCTTGATGTTAGCTTCACAGTGAAGGGACTCATGGGTGCTATCAATAATGTTTCATATAGTGGATATCATGTTGCAGACCGTTTTTATGTAGGTAGACACGGAAGTAGCGTTTCAAATGTGGATGGTTTGATTGGAATTGATGTCATCTCTTCAATGAAGCACTTCAAAATCATAGAGTGCTTGAAAGGTAGAGCCATTGAAACCTGCCATGGGTTTGTCCCATTTGGCCCAGCCAAATCGTTTTTGACCCCATCTCAGAGATTGGTCATTTTTGGAGAAGAGCAATCTGATTTTGAAACCTCTCCACAAGGGAGATCGTGACAGGAGGATAGTAGAACACTTACTTCGTCCATTTCTAAACTGACAACAGCAAAAGTTCCCGAAAGCTTAGTGAACACCATCATCGATCCTTCTGCATCTTATTTTGACCCTCTTCTGCATACACATAATCATGCAGATGTCGATTTGGGACTAGAAAACATCTACAGCCTCGAATCATTAGGTATAAATGAAACAGCAGATCAGGGCTCTATCGACGAAGTGTTCATTCAAAAATTCTATCAGACAATCGAGTTTAGAGATGGAAAATATCATGTAGAGTTACCCTGGTATGAAAATATTCTCAATGAAGTGCCTTCTAATTATCATGTAGCCTTAGCTACATTGCGTGGAGTTAAAAAACGTCTGGAAAGACAGGGTCTCTCTTCTGCATATGGGGATGTTTTCAAACAGTACCAGAGGGAGGGGATAATTGAACCCATTCAAGTATCACCTCAAAACTATAATAACTTCAAGTTCATACCCCACCGTCCTGTAATAAAAACTGCTGAGCAAGTTACAACAAAACTGCGCCCAGTCTTCAACTGTAGTTTAAGAGTGGGTGGGTCTCCGTCTTTAAATCAAGCCTCATATCATGGAGTCGATCTTTTGAACTCTCTCTTCCGCCTTCTCATTTCTTTTAGGACCAACAAATATGTTGTATTGGCAGATATTTCCAAAGCTTTCCTGCAGATACGTCTCAAACTGGAGGAGGACAAAAATAGATTTTGTTTTCTATGGGAAGAAAATGGTAGGATTGTGGCTTATCGCTATACTACCATCATATTTGGATTAGCAGTAAGTCCTTTCGTCTTGAATGCAGTCATTCGTCATCATGCTGATCAGTATACTTCTGATCTTTGTTCATTTCTCCTGAAGAATAATCTATATGTTGACAATTTCTGCTTTACACATTCTTCTGAGGACGTACTTAAAAACATTTCTTTCCAGGCCATCTCTCGTATGAAAGAGGGTGGCTTTGACCTTTCTTCGTGGAACACTAATAACCCCGAGCTCAGGGCTTTATTTGAAAGTGAAGGAAAACTTTCTGCTCATCAGTGCGCCGAGGAAAGAGTATTAGGTTATCTGTATGATCCTCAACAGGACATTCTCAAGTTGAGTGAAGTATCACTTCAGTCCATTACTTCCAAAAGGCAACTACTTTCTGAGGTGTCAAAATTGTTTGACCCTCTTGCTTTATTTATTCCTGTTTCTATTCGTGGGCGTCTTCTCATGAAGAAGACATGGGAAAAAGAAATGAAATGGGATGATGAAGTGGACCCCGAAATAAAAAATTCCTGGGAAAAGCTTCGAAAGGATCTGTCTGGCCTTAATGAAATAACGTTTCCAAGATCATGTTTTGAGTCATCAGATGAAAACTTGTCTTTGAATATTTTTTGTGACGCTAGCACACAGTGCTATGGGTTTGTGGTATATATTTCTTCAAGCTTGAAAGATCCTCAGATTTTATGGGCTAAAGGTAAAGTTGCTCCTCTGAAAGGAAGAACATTGCCTTGTTTAGAACTGATGTCGGTTTTTCTTGCATTAAAATGTTTGCCTTCAGTTTTGAAAAGTTTTCCTGATGTTCAGTTTCAGACCGTCAATATTTTTTCTGATTCGCAAATAACATTGCAATGGATTCTGAACAAAGGACAAAAGAACAAGCAAATCTTTGTGAGGAACCGCATTCAGGACATATCACTCATGGTTTCTTCATTAAAAAATGAATTTTCACTTCATCCAAAATTTTTGTATGTGCGATCAGAAGAAAATCCCGCCGATTTACTTACAAGAGGAATAACCCTCTCTGAATTCAAGAGAAAACTTCAGTTTTGGTCTTCTGGGCCGGATTGGCTTGCTTCTGAGTCTTCATATTGGCCTAGTTTTGAATTGGGAAATTCAGGAATCGATCCAGTGACCCCCGTATTTTCCATAGTTCAGGAAGCCAAAGATCCTCCCGTACTAAATATGTCAAAATTTTCAAGTTTGGGGTCTCTTCTTCGTGTTTGTGCTCTGCTCTTCAGATTTTTGGCTAAAACAAGAGATATTAGCAATAATATCGATTGTGATGAGAAAGCTCTTTTGTATTGCATAAAAATTATGCAACAGGAGTCTTTTGCGAAGGAAATTTCTTTTTTGAAAAGGGCTAAAATTGATCCATCTACGAGTGAGAAACCTCCTGATCTGGTAAACAGATTGAATCTTTTTCTTGATGATAATGGTCTTTTAAGAACCAAGGGTCGTTTGTCACGATCTAATTTCTATGAATTTGAGGTGCTGAACCCTGTGCTGTTGTGTAAAAATCACCATTTTACCACTCTAATAGTGAGAGATGCTCATTTTGCATGCAAACATTTAGGCATTCAAGCCACACTGACAAGAATCCGCCTTAAAGGATATTGGATAACATCAGCTCGAGGGGCTATTAAAAAAATTCTTTCTGATTGTGTGGTTTGCAAAAAATTTAATACTTTTGCTTTCCAGTATCCTAAGTTTACAAATTTTTCTAAAGCTCAGGTAGATCTTTTCCGTCCATTTAAACATGTAGGAGTAGACTTTACAAAGCACTGGTGGGTTAAGACCAAAGGTTCCAATAAATCTCAAAAAATGTTTCTAATCATATACACTTGTCTACATATTAGAGCAATATATCTGGATCTAGTACCAGATATGTCATCAAAATCATTTGTACAATCTTTTCAGCGTTTCATTAATGTTCATGGTGTTCCTGATATTGTCTATAGTGATAATGCCAGAACATTCCGTCAAGGAACAGACGCTATGGAGACATTTGTTGTATCTGAAGAGGGTAGGGAGTTGCTGCGAAAGAATCACATCACTCACAAGCGCATTCCTCTTTATAGTCCATGGACCGGGAGTCTGTGGGAAAGACTATTACGTATAGTCAAAAGTTGTCTGTACAAGACTATAGGTCGGTCTTCTTTAGAGTATTTTGACTTTATCACTGTACTCTCAGACATCACTAACGCTATCAATTCTCGGCCACTAACTTACACTTCAAGTGATAATGATGTGATTCCTCTCACGCCCAATTGTTTTTTAAAGCCCCATTCAAGAACAAGTATTGCATTACCAGGCAATAGTTCAGAAGAACCTTTTTGGAGCTCCTCCACAAAAGCTCGAGAAGATCTTATTAGGTCCCTCAAGCTATCTTCAGAGAAATTTGAAGAATTCAGAACTCGTTGGTATAATGAGTATCTGCTAGGTCTTCGAGAGACTAGCAGAGATCTATATCAAATCAAGTGGAACAATCTGGTAAAAGTGGGTGATGTTATACTCATCAAGAGTCCTGTTAAAGAAAGACCCTTCTGGCAGATGGGCATAGTCACACAACTGTTACCTGGAGATGACGGGAAAGTGCGCTTCGTTTTTGTCAGAACTCCTGGAGGTCAAGTCAACCTATATCCCATCAAACTTCTCTACCCACTTGAACTGTCTCTTACCCATAATGTATCCTGTACAGAATCTGCGTCTTCTTCACCTGCAGCGCCTCCTGCAAGAGTTAATGATTCTCCAGCTTCTCCTGATGCAAATCCTTCAAGTCAAATGAACAGAAGAAATGATCGGCCTGTCAGAAGAGCTGCTTTAGCTGCTAGAAGACAGTTTGTCATTTCATCAGACGAATCTGAAGAAGAATCGTCTTCTTGAATTTTCCTTGTGTTTTATGACGCCCTACTTCAAAGTAGGTGTCATCTCTCCCCCGGAGGATTTAAGAAAATATATCGCTATAAAATACACCCGAGATTATGGAGGGAGGGGGACGGCTAATCGAAAGAAGTTGGATATATTCTAAGTTTCTCTTTCTATTTATTTCGTGAGAAAAGGACGTGACTGCATTCGCTGCCGCAAAATTCACGAAGCTTGTGTAGTTAAGATTTAATTTCAAGCCGGCCCCCTTTCAATCTATACTCAACATATCAGCAATATTGGAATTTAATAGTGGCTTTTATTACAGCTACTTTAATCTAATTGGTGTGTATTGTTGTAACGATTTAAATTGAAGGGGTGTTTTAATTTGAGATTGTATTTTAATCCTTATATATTCCTTTTTCATATATGGTGAATATGGAATAAAATTCAATATGGAAACTGCAACGTGCAAGATCGAAGTTTCATTGTTGACAGGAATTCCAAATCACACCCAGAACTGAAATATACAAAGGAGGTGAAGAGGCAACCGCTTTCCGAACCCCATAGAAAGGACCGATTTCTAATCAGCGCAAGAAACTCTGCAAGATTACGAAAAGGTTAGTTGTCACTCTTCCCTCTCATTTTTAGTCTCGGGTGATTTTATATTATTATTAATTTATATTAATTATAATATCTATATATAATTTGTAACTTGCAAATTATATTTCACGTGACGTTACGAATCCAAAAAATCAAAAATATCAAAAAAATCAAAAAAATCAAAAAAATCACCAAAATTGCCATCCCTGTTTCTAATCAGCGCAAGAAACTCTACAAGATTACGAAAAGGTTAGTTGTCACTCTTCCCTCTCATTTTAGTCTCAGGTGATTTTATATTATTATTAATTTATATTAATTATAATATCTATTTATAATAAATTTAATCAATTAAATTTATCTATTAAGTGAAATACTAAAGCTAAATTACTTTTATTACAATAATAATTAGTAATTATCATCAGCCTTATTATTTAAATTGCTATACATTTACTATGATAATTATCGGAAAAGCTTGAGATAGTTGGTAATAATAGTTTGCACCTTGTTGCAGATGAAGAAAGTCCCACGTGACTTCGTATTCGTATTTTGTCCTACATCGTTCTACGCTTGGAAATATATAAAAGGAACAAGGCGTTGGCTTCAACTTCTCTTTCCATGTGAAGAATAGTATACATTTGTTTTCTATATTCTAAATAATCCATAATTAATTATCATATGTAAATAAACTCTATTTAGTGTTCTCCTATTTATTTGCTCTTTGCCAATTATTTTCCAATTGTGACGTTAAATTAAAAAAAATATATTGAATCGAACACAGATTTTAATATCTTAGAAATTGCTCCTTTTCTTATAAATCTGAAAAGTTTGTTCTATCATTTCTATCTTAGAAATCGTTCTATCTTAGAAATAGCTTTTTTGGAAAAACCTCTAAAATAGACAACAGAATAAGGTTTCCCTTTTAGTTGCCAATGACACCAGTGTTTTGGAAAGCATTATAATTAACACTCTCTAGGAGGCACAACTCGAAATTCCTCCAGTCAATGATTCAGATGAAAAATAAATGATTTTAATGTAAAATAGCGTCCTTGTATAACATTTTAAACATTATTTTAATGGTAATAAATAGTAATTTGAATTTTTTTTAAACATTATTTGCTTTTATTTACTTTTATTTATTTTAGAGGAAGCCCGGCCTCCTGTGCTTCCTCTGTAAAGCCGCATATATATATAATATATATACATATATATATATAAATATATAATATATATATTATAATATATATATATAATATATTATATAATAAATATATATATATATATATAATATATTATATATATAATATATATATATATATATATATATATTATATATATATATATATATATAGAGGTGGAAATTCCGAAATTTAATTCCCACAATTCGCAATTCCGCATTGCGGAACTACCAAAAAAAATTGCGATTGCAATAATTGAAAAAATGGCGGAATTGCAGTTAGCGGTAATGCCTAAATCATTCCAAATTTAAGTCGCAATTCCGCAATTCAAAATTCCGCAATTCCCGCAATTCCGCGATTCCGCAACTAGCCAAACTTCAAAAAGGAAATGGAGAGGACAACAACAATGACTATTGGCAATTACAATTGAGTTAGTAATAATAATATATTATAATATAATATATATATATAATATAATATTATATATATATATATATATATATATATAATATATATATATATATAAATATATACAGGGGCTGAGGGGGGCTGCCAGCCCCCCGTAATTATCGATAGTCAATTTTTAAATATATATATATATTTTATTATTATAATATATTATATATATATATATATATATATATATATATATATATATATATATATATATATATATTATAATATATATTTTATATACATATATATATATATAATATATTATTATATATATATATATATAAATTATAATATAATATATATATGATATATTATATATATATATTATATATATAATATATATTATATATAAATATATATATATATATAATATATATATTTATATATATATATATATATATATATATATATATATATATATATATATATATATATATATATATATATCTATATATATATATATATATATAAATATTTATATATAATATATATTTATATATATATATATATATATAATATATATATACTATATATATATATATATATATATATATTTATATATATTATATATTATATATAATATATATATATATATATATATAATATTAAGAAATATATTGAAGCTCTTATTCAGAAAAAAATCGAAAGCATAGACAAACAATTGGACACTCAAAATAAGAAAAATATGAAGGAAAATAGAGAAAAACTTGTACCAGTTATTGAAACTATATGTTTATGTGGCCAGCAAGGTCTTGCATTAAGGGGCTCAAGGTGACTCTGAGACGTATTTGAATTATCAACTCCGCTGAAATAAGCGGAGATTTTAGAAGCCCTTCTTAGGTTTCAGCAAAATGGGAGGTGACCAGGTTGGAAGACCACTTACTTTCTATCGTACATAAAATTCAATGTATTCGAGTCCGATGATACAGAATAAAATCATACAGTCATTTAGTCAGCTTATACAAAGGAAAATAGTGGAAGAGGTTAATGAAAACAAATTTTTTTCAGCATTAGCTGATGAAACAACGGATATTTCCCAAACAGAACAGTTTTCACTTTGTGTAAGGTAAGAGGTTGGTGGTGATGGAGGTGATACTCCTTTTACTTTAAGAGAGGATTTTTTATCATTTGTTCCGGTTTATGATATCTCAGGGAAAGCATTGGGAAATGTAATTTTGAAGAGACTCGGCTATCTTGGTTTAAAACTCGAAAGTTTAAGAGGCCAAGGATATGGTGGAGCCTCTTCCATGAGAGGCGAATTCCGAGGAGTGCAATCTGTTATTCGGAATGAGTATCCTAAAGCTCTATACACACATTGCGTAGCAATTGTTTAAATCATATGTCTCTCAGACTCTTTCTAAAATTCAGGCATTTGAAACTCTTAGGATTTATCTCTGAAATATGCCCTTTTTTTCGATCGAGTCTGAAGCGCACAAAACTTCTAGAAGATAAAATAAAAGTTTTCTAGTAACCAAAATAACAAGAGGATCAAAAAGATGTGCGAGACCAGATGGTGTGAACGGCATGAAGCTGTTTTCCTTTTTAAAGAGACTTTTGAGCCAATACTTGCGTCATTGGAAGAAATAAAAGAATGGCCTGGTGAATTATCACAGAAAGCTACTTCGTTGTTAAATATATATATATATATATATATATATATATATATTTAAGTAAATTTCTTGGAATAACCTACACCTTGTCAAAACAGTTACAGTGTCCATTTGGACATTGTCAGTGCAATCAACTTAGTGAAAGACATTATTCAACTTCTTGAAAAAGATAGACAAAATGCAGACACAGAGTTTAAAACCAATCCATATTCCACAAGCTAAAAATGTACGCGACAGCTTAGGTATTTGATAACAATTCAAAAAACTACGAAGTTCCCGAACATCGCTGTAAATGTGCCTAACATCAGATCCCGAATCATATACCCAGAAATCTCAGTTTTTTATTCCGTTTATTGATGATCTGATTTTTTCGTTGACTGATCGATTTCTCTCGCATGAAACCACTATATATTTTATCAGAAAGTGCAATGTACCTTATAAGCATATTGAAAAAAGCATCCTCTTTTATAAAGACGACCTTCCAGACCCTCACGAGGGTACACTAAAAGGAGAGTGGTCTCTCTGCAGCGTAAATGGCTGCTAGAAAATGAAAAACCAAAAACTGCGATCGGTGCTTTGGCTAAGTGTGACAAGAGGAGGTTTTCTAACATTGCTACTCTCCTGAATATTTTAGCAGTATTGCCTGTATCCACCGCAACAGTAGAAAAAAACCTTTTTCGACATTAAGGCGTCTGAAAACGTATTTACGGAATAGTGC
>JABUQX010063720.1:22500-24415 GCA_015478945.1 Trachelipus rathkii | reverse complement strand
GGGAGATGATCACTGTGACATCTGGGAGGGGATGCCCCCAAGGAGGGGTACTTTCACCCCTTTTATGGACCATGGTGGTCGATAGTCTCCTCACCAAACTCAGTGAATCCGGATTCGAGGTGCAAGGATACGCGGATGACCTTGTAATTATTATTAGAGGCAAACACATAGAGGTCTTAATGGAACTCATGCAACATGCCCTCAATATATCCTACAATTGGTGCTTGGAAAGGGAACTAAACATCAATCCAAGCAAAACAGTAATAGTGCCCTTCACCAGGAAGAGGAAGCTAAGATACATGGCTCCCAAGATTGGTGATGTCACTATTAACCCTTCCACTGAAGTCAAATATCTGGGAGTAATCCTAGATCAAAAACTAACGTGGAATCCACATCTTAAAAAGGTAGTGGACAAAGGTACGATGGCCCTATGGACATGCCGAAAGATGCTTGGCAAAACATGGGGACTGAAACCTAAAATGACCAATTGGTTATACATAACTGTAGTCAGACCTATAATCACCTATGCCTCACTTGTTTGGTGGCCGAAGGTTGAACAAAGGACTGCACAAAATAAACTGCAAAGATTGCAAAGGCTTGCATGCCTAGCGATCACAGGGGCAATGCATACATGCCCTACTGCAGCCATGGAAGCACTGATAGGCCTCCTTCCTCTATATTTGCACATCAGAAGGGAGGCCATGTCATGTGCAACCAGACTGGCCATTCTTGGTCAAATTAAACTAAAAACTGGACTCGGACACCTTCGAATTTTGGAAGATGTACCAGAGATGCAAATGGGCATTGTAGTCTCGGACCTAATGCCAAAACAAAAAAGCTTTGGAAAGAAGTATAAAATCCTTCTTACAAATCGTTCAACTTGGGATAATGGAGGTCCTAAACTTGAATCAGGAACCATTATGTGGTACACTGATGGATCGGTGATAGATGGTGGGACTGGCGCGGGACTGGTTGGACCCAATTGCAGGCGCAGTATAGCCCTGGGTGCTTTTCCCACCATCTTTCAAGCGGAGATTTACGCTATAATGGCTTGTGCCAGAATAAACATAGAAAAAGGGATGCGAGGGGCAAAGATCTCTGTGGCAACTGATAGTCAGGCGGCTATCGGGGCTCTGAGCTCCTGCATGTATGACTCTAAACTGGTTTGGGAATGTCAACGTACCCTACAGCAACTGGCTCAACACAACAGAGTTAATCTGATGTGGGTGCCGGGGCATCAAGGTGTACCAGGCAATGAGGAGGCTGATCGCCTCGCTAAGGAAGGAGCCAGAACCGCCTACTGTGGTCCGGAACCCTTCTGTGGACTTTCTAAGGCCCACATTAAAGAATTTCTGAAACAATGGGAACACAGAGCTATGACCAATTACTGGACAAGCATCCCTGGTCTCAGACAGGCTAAAGATCTGATTGATCCTTCTCCGAGAAAGGCAAAAGAAGTGCTTGCTCTGAGTAGATCTGATCTTCGAATTCTGACTGGAATTCTGACTGGACATGGGCCAGTCAGATATCACCTCAAGAAAATGGGAAAAGTTGAATGTGATACATGCCGCTACTGCCGCGAAGCAGTAGAAACGGCAGAACACATTCTATGTAATTGCGAAGCTTTAAGCTGGCAAAGATACTGGTATTGGCAGAGGGATGTACTGAAGCCTTACGATATCAAAACTTCGTCTCCTGGAAGAGTCCTGAAATTCCTGCGGAAAATCGGGATGAACCAGGAGTTTTAATAGACAAGGGCGTGTCACAAAAGATCCAAATGGGTCGCAGTGACAAGGGGCCTCAATAGAGACCACCACCCTAACAATCTAATCTAATCTAATCTAATATATATATATATATATATATATATATATATATATATATATATATATAATATATATATATATATATATAT
>JABUQX010063720.1:10000-17500 GCA_015478945.1 Trachelipus rathkii | reverse complement strand
ATATATATATAATAATAATATATATATATATATAATATATATATATTTTATATATAATAATAATATATAATAATAATAATATATATATATATATATAATATATATATAATAATATATATATATAATAATAATAATAATAATAATAATAACATAATATATAATATATATATATATATATGTATAACATAATAATAATATATGTATATATGTATGACCAATAATATATCTTCGTAGAGGTACATAATAACTATATATGGATGTAATACGAATCGCGATATAACATAACATACCATATAACATATAACAGCATATACTATTATTAATATATATATAACAACAACATATATATATATATATATATATAAATATATAATATATATATTTCATATATATATATAAATATATAACATATATAATATATAACATAAATATATCATAATAATAATAATATATGTATATAATAATAATAGTAATAATAATATAATAATAATATAATATGTATATATATAATAATATATAATAATAATATATAATATGTAATATATAATAATAATAATATAATATATATAATAATAATAATATAATAATAATAATATATATAATATATATATAATATATATAATAATAATAATATGTATAATATATATATGCTCATCTTCTTTGTATGTATATATATATAATATATATAATAATAATATATATATAATATAATAATAATATATATATATATATATATATATATAATAATAATAATAATAATAATATAATAATAATATATATATATATATATATATAATAATAATAATATATAATATATATATATATAATATATATATATGTAATAATAATAATAATAATATATATATATATAATAATATATATATATAATAATAATAATATATATAATATATAATAATATAATATAATAATATAATAATAATAATAATAATATATATATATATATATAATAATAATAATATATATATATATATATATATATATAATAATAATATGTAATAATAACTATAATATATATATATATATAATAATAATAATATATATATAATAATAATATATAATATAATATATATAATAATATGTATATATATAATAATAATAATAATAATATAATAATAATAATAATAATATGTATAATAATATATATATATAAATATATATATATATATAATATATAATAATAATATATGTATATAATAATATATATATATAATAATAATATATATATATATATATATATAATAATAATAATAATAAATATATATAATATATATATATATATATAATAATAATAATAATAATAATAATATATAATATATATATAATAATATATATATATAATAATATATATAACTTAATAATATATATATATATATCTATAATAAATAATAATAATATAATATATATATAATAATATATATATAATAATAATAATAACTTAATAACTAATGTAATAATAATATATATATATATATATATAATATATATATATATATATAATAATAATATATATATATATATATAATATATATATATATATATATATATATATATATATATATATCATATATATATATATTAAGGGTGTAACACCCATAAATACATATTTATTTCAGGATTGAAATTAAGAAAATCATAAATCGAACGAGAAACCGTCAAAAAATTTTGTATTTTCTCATCGATAGGTGAATAATTATAATTAAATTATTTAATAAAAAACATTTTTAAATATTTATATATTATTATTATTATCGATTTTCGATATGTATAAAAAGCGCGCGGCTGTTCGTGTGCAGCATTGCTCTTATCGACCACGATTGAATAAACATTCGGGTAGCTTAGTTAACATTAGTTTAAAAACTTAAGGTTATAAATTTATGATTAAATTGTCTTAAAACTTCAATGTGGTAAAATTACCAAGACCTAACTTAACATTACCTATCCTTAATTTTAATTTTCCGAAACCTTCACATACATTTGTTTCTGTTCCTTTGATAATAAGACGCCAAAGAACATCCGTTTCTTTGTCAGTACAAAGATTGAACACAATTTATATAATGGAATATGATCGGAAATCTATCCATGTCACCTCGTTTGTTTGACAACAAGTAAACTTACCTATTGACAGTTAGTAAAATACTTTATTATTCAATTACTTATTAAGCAACTAATTTTTAAAATATTACAAAAAATATTCCATTCTCTTATGTTAATATTGATTTAATATTTTATTTTATTAATATTTATTTTTACTCAGAAAAGTTTAAGAAACTTTATGGTATCTTAAATTTTTTAAGCTTTTTAAATAAGAATGATATTAAAAAGACATTTTCGATGTAATTTATAAGATAAAATACTAGTTAATAAATTTTTCTCTTTTAAAAGCTATAAATAATTTTAAAACATTTAAACTGATATTGTCCCTTAAACTGAATTATTTTATTATTATTATTATTATTATTATTATTATTATTATTATTATTATTATTTTAATCATTATTATTATTATTATTATTCTTATTATTATTATTATTATTATTATTATTATTATTATTATTATTATTATTATTATTATTATTATTATTATTATTATTATTATTATTATTATTATTATTATTTATTATTATTATTATTTATTATTATTATTATTATTATTATTATTATTATTATTATTATTATTATTATTATTATTATTATTATTATTATTATTTATTATTATTATTATTATTATTATTATTATTATTATTATTATTATTATTATTATTATTATTATTAGCTCACAACACCGGAATACCGTTGGTTGAAGTTAGAATCGTCATCAAGATTTTAGGATTCCTCACCCCACTACCCCCCCCTACCCACATACAGACACATTAAAAAAAAATTCACAAAACTTGTGTTAAATTATGGTGATTACTAGTTGGAAACTGCGAAAACATAATTCATATTCACATAGAAATAGATATAAAGGAAATAGAAGATGTTGTGTTGCTGGATATGCTTGGTTGTTCATGTTGCATAAAAAATTTAATGTGTTTATGAACAAAAATTTTATTCTTAAAGTAATTTAAATCTAATATCAAAAAAATGTTCACAAAAACGTTTTATGATGTCAATTAAAAAGCTCTGCAATGTGAATGTTTTTTTGTTTTTTCATTAATTTAAAGTTACTCTCTAATTGAAAATTTAAAATGAAAATAATGTTTTTAGATAAATTTATGTTATCATTTAGATTAAAATATTTTTTATTATAAAAACAAATAAAATATCAAAAGACTTTTATTTCAACTTAATTATTTGTATAACTCTAAATTTTTCAGAACACTCTGTTTCCTTAATTTTAAATTTGTAACTTGATAATAAAGTTGTGGGTGTTTATCATGCATCAACAGTTTACTTTTACATTTGAAATGGAACTCTAAACCATCCAGGAGAATTTTGATATTTCCAACTGTAGCAAATCATATAAATACAATGAAGGATTATAAATATTTTTAAATCTTTCTTGTATGAATAAGAATTGAAATAAAAAGTAAATAAAATTAATTTTAAAAAAAAAAAATTTCATGTTTTTAAAAAAATTAAAATATCTGTATTTGCAATGCTATAATTCAAGTTACATTTAAAAAATAAAAAGGTATGAAAATGATATTGAAATTTTATTATTCTTTTAAACTCATTAAAAAAACAAAGAACTTGTTAAGTTTGGACACCTAAGAAAAATCTTTTATAGTTGAAGAGGAGACAGGTTAAAAAAAAAAAAAGTTTCATAGTAAAATATATGATTCCGAATTTGCAGCAGAATTCGGGAAACTTTAAAATAGTGGGGCCCCACTTTGGTATTTTAAATAAATTATGAAACCGAATTTGGAACCGGCATAAAAATTAACACTCTCCGCAACCATGACTATGGATGAAAGTTTATATATATATATATATATATATATATATATATATATATATATATATATATATATATAGATACATATATATTTATATATAACTATATATATATATATATATATATATATATATATATATATATATATATATATATATATATATATATATATATATATATATATATATATATATATATATATCTTTATATATATTTATATATATATATATATATATATATATATATATATATATATATATATAGCCTATACAGTATATATGAGCATTAGTTCCAGTTCTAGAAAAAAATATGAAAACGCGGTTAAAATAAATTATTTATATTATTATTATTATCAAAAATAACACTGATTAATATACTTATATAAGCAATTAATAATAATAATAATAATAATAATAATAATAATAATAATAATAATAATAATAATAATAATAATAATAATAATAATAATAATAATAATAATAATAATAATAATAATAATAATAATAATAATAATAATAATAATAATAATAATAATAATAATAATAATAATAATAATAATAATAATAATAATAATAATAATAATAATAATAATAATAATTCAGTTTAAGGGACAATATCCGCTTAAATATATTAGAATTTTTTATAGCTATTTTCAGTGAAAACTATATTAATTAGTTTTATATTTTATAAATTACATAGTTAAACTAATCGAAAAGGTCTTTTTAATGTCATTCTTATTTAAAAAGCTTTAAAAATTAAAGATACCATAAAGTTTCTTAAACTCTTTGAGTGAAAATATTAATAAAATAAAATATTAAATCAGCATTTACATAAGAGAATGGAATATTTTTTGATTAATTTTAAATATCAGTTGCTTAATAAGCAATTGAATAATAAAGTATTTTACTAATTGTCAATTGGTAAGTTTACTTGTTGTCAAACAAACGAGGTGACATGGATAGATTTCCGATCATATTCCATTATATAAATTGTGTTCAATCTTTGTACTGACAAAGAAACGGATGTTCTTTTCCATCTTATCAAATGGACAGAAACAAATGTATGTGAAGATTTGTGAGAAAATTTTTTTTTTGAGAGGTTGTGTAGTTAGGTCTTGGTGTTTTGATTACATTAAAGTTTTAAGACATTTTAATAAAAAATATATTATCTTAAATTTTTAAACTAAATATTAACTAAGCTATTCCAAATTAATTTCATGCAAAGTTTTCTTAAGAAATATTTTTTTTTGCAAATAAACCCATTACATTATAATAATTAGTTACCAATAAACATTTGAAATTTATACAAATATATATAAAATTTTAAAAGAACATGAAAATAAAAAACTTTTAAAACTAATTTAATATAATTGAATAAATATTTAACTTGCAGATTTTGAACTTCAATTTTTGTGTAGTTTTGACACTTTCAATATATATATATATATATATATATATATATATATATATATATTCAAAAATTAACACCTTAAGTTAATTTCACACTGCTGGGATGTGAACCTGGGCCCTAGCAGATGTCCGCGTAAAGGCCCAGGTTCACATCCCAGCAGTGTCAAATTACTTAAGGGTTATTTGAATACCTATCACACTGCTGTTGAATTTGTAGCAGTTGTTATACATACAATATATTCCCCGGTTATAAAAGTATTTCACTCTGCGCGGTGCCCTGTTTGTCGCTACACCCGAGCGTGGACGGGTAGTGTGCGTCGTGGTTCCTGTTGGGTGGGTGATATATTTACCACAGGAACAATTCTCACGCTTTACTTTTAGTCCATCGTGGCGTGGTCGTCAAACACTTACGCCGACATCTGCTAGGGCCCAGGTTCACATCCCAGCAGTGTGAAATTACTAAAGGGGTTATTTTTGAATACCTATCACACTGCGTTGAATTTGTAGCAGTTATATATATATATATATATATATATATATATATATATATATATATATATATATATATATATATATAATATATATATTATATAATATATATATATATATATATATATATATATATATATATATATTTTAAGGGTGAATCACCCATAAATACTTACTTTATCTTAAAGATAATAGTGGCTTTCGGTACTCTGCATTGAAAGCGTCAAAATTACAAAAAAATTAAAGTTCAAAATCTGCAAGTTAAATATATTTATTCAATGATATTAAATTATTTGTAAAAGTTTTTCATTTTAATGTTTTTTTAAAATTTTATATATATTTGTATAAATTTCAAATGTTTATTGGTAACTAATTATTATAATGTAATGGGTTTATTTGCAAAAAAAAATATTTGTTAAGAAAACTTTGCATGAAATTAATTTGGGATAGCTTAGTTAATATTTAGTTTAAAAATTTGAGATAATATATTTTTTATTAAAATGTCTTAAAACTTTAATGTAATCAAAATACCAAGACCTAACTACACAACCTCTCCAAAAAAAATTTCTCACAAATCTTCACATACATTTGTTTCTGTCCATTTGATAAGATGGAAAAGAACATCCGTTTCTTTGTCAGTACAAAGATTGAACACAATTTATATAATGGAATATGATCGGAAATCTATCCATGTCACCTCGTTTGTTTGACAACAAGTAAACTTACCAATTTACAATTAGTAAAATACTATATTATTCAATTGCTTATTTTAAGACCGATATTTAAAATTTAATCAAAAAATATTCCATTCTCTTATGTTAATGTTGATTTAATATTTTATTTTATTAATATTTTCACTCAGAGTTTAAGAAACTTTATGGTATCATATTTTTGAAGCTTTTTAAAAAGAATTTCATTTAAAAGACCGTTTCGATTAGTTTATTTATAAAATAAAAAACAAATTAATATATTTTTCTCTTTAAATAGCTATAAATAATTTTAACACATTTAAGCTGATATTGTTCCTTAAAGTGAATTAATTATTATAGATTTTTATTATATTATTAATATTATATTATCATTATTATATTAATATTATTATTATTATTATTATTATTATTATTTTATTATTATTATCTTATTATTATTATCTATTTATTTATTATTATTAATTATTATTATTATTATTATTATTATTATTTTATTATTATTATTATTATTATTATATTATTGCATTATTATATTATTATTATTATTATTATTATATTATTATTATTTTTATTATGTTTCATATTTTATTATTTTTTATTATGATTATTATTATGTTTAGTTTTATTATCTTATCAAAGTATTACGAGGTAGAGTCAGAAAATACTGGAACATTCCGATTAGTTTATTATTATTATTATTATTATTATTATTTTTATTTTATTATTATTATTATTTATTATTATTATTATTATTATTATTATTATTATTATTATTATTATTATTATTATTATTATTATTATTATTATATTATTATTATTATTATTATATTATTATTATTATTTTATTATTATTATTTATTATTATTATTATTATTATTATATTATTATTATATTATTATTTATTATTATTTTTGATTATTAGTATATTTTATTATTAATTATTATTATTATTATTTATTATCATTATTATTAT
>JABUQX010063720.1:0-5000 GCA_015478945.1 Trachelipus rathkii | reverse complement strand
TTATATATATATATAATATAATATACTATATACTATATACTATATACTATATATAGTCATATATATATATATATATTATATATATATATACTATATCTATATATTATATATATATATTATATATATATATATTATATATATATATATATATTATATATATAAAACGATTATCTTTTTTAAACCGATATACAATATTATTTTTTACCGATAGTATCGAGGGCAATTTGATATTTTTTTAAAATATCGATATCGATATATCCGATATTTTTTATATATCGCATCCCATTAGCAATCACCGCATTTAACACGCAAGGTTTAGGTTTTTTAAAATAAGTTTGTCTGTATGTGGGTAAGGGTCGGGGGTTTACTAGGTAAATAATCTTAAAATCTAATGTAATAATCTAACTAAAAACAACGATAGTGCGATGTTGTGAGCTACATAATAATAATAATAATAATATAATAATATAACTAATAATATAATAATAATAATAATAATAAGTAATCTATAATAAATACCTACATACATAATAACTAATAATCACATATATAATATAATTAAAATATAATAGCTAATAATACTAAAAAAATAATAATAATATTAATTATAATAATCAATAATCATTAATTAATACATCATTAATAAATAGATAATCATAATACATAATAATAATAATCATAATAATATCAATAATATATAATAATAATAATAATAATAATAATAATCATACATAGTAATAAAATCAATAGTAATAATAATAATAAAAATAATAAAAATACTTAATACATAATAATATAATAATAATCAAAACAATAATCAATAATAATCAATAATAAAATAAATCAATATAAAATAAAAAAATACATATCAATCATACATACCATATTAGTACTGTCCCCGTCTACTAGATTAAGGTGGAACAGGCGCATGACTCTCTGCCGATAGCGTGATCCAAGGTGGCTGTTACTAGGAACATTTTTGCCTTATGGTTTAAAGCATGATCCTCCAGACACACACACAGTATATAATATATATATATACTCATATATATATGTAATATAATATATACACTATACATTATATATATATACTAATATCGCTACTTATATATACTCCTATAATATCATATATACTACAATATATCTAATCATGGCGATAGGCAGCGGAGAGGCAGGAGGGGCATTCTGCCCCCCCTAAATCTTGGCGAAAAAATTATGAAACCTTACTCATTTGCAGACAACGTCTTTTTACAGGGTTCATTGTAGAAAAAACTGAAAGAAAAATACATAATCTATACGAAATCTGAAGTAGTCAATTTACTAATCTAATACACGTATATAAAATTATTCATATTACCTTCATTCTTCTAAACTCTTTAATTTTTTCCTTTTTCATATTGCGCCTTAAGTCAACTAGTTGTGCTTCCTATACAAGCTGGCTTCTTCCTGACATTATTCATCCGCTTAGAACTCTCGCTCTGTCGATTGCATCTTGGCGGCTGCCAAAGCTGTATACAATCCAATATCACCGGAACAGCGCTACCGTTGATATTCAGCTGAGAACACACTCAACACAAACTTACATTTGCAGAAAATACAAAGAAACTATTACATCCAATCTTTGAGACCATAATATTTTGCCGAGACACCATGGGACTTACCTTTTAAGAGGTCAACGACTGCATTACGAATTTTGAAGAACCCTGACTTCAAGCTGCGAACTAGAACTGTGTGATGTCGCGAATTGGAAAAAAGCAACATATCTCCAACGGCAAAAAATTGCGGTCTGGACCGTCTTCCGATGATTCTCAAGCATGAAACTAAAATCAATCTTGTGTGGCACATTATCATCAAAACAAAACATGATTCGTCGCACGTTGCCAAACAATTCCTTGCTTGCTTTATCCATATTGGCCGGATGACAAACTGCGGACTCTGGAACCGAACGAACAATCACACTCTATCAGCTTAGGTTCTCGAATCTTGAAACACAATGGACTGTCCCTGAGCAAGAATCTCTGGGGTTTGAAGTTCTTAAGTTCCGCTTGAAACATTTGCCAAAAGGCACTCAGCATCTTGTTTTCTCAGAAAAGGTCTTGAAAGCTGAATCTATGCGTTAGTCCAGGGGTACGTCAACTGCACCCGGCCATTGGCAGGACTAGAACATAAGATTCCAAAAAGACAGACTGCGGGAAAAAAATCCTACTGAAAAAAGACTTATATTTTGACTGTGTAAGCCATCGGCTGAATTTGGTCATTAATTGACCCTAACATCCTATTTCCAAATTTGAAATACTATTGCCACAATAAAAGACAAATTTTTTTCAGAACTCAAACCTAAAAAGAAAATACATTCGCTAACTTGTATATTTGTGAAACTCGTTGGACTCAAAAATATCATAGAATTGCTATTTTCCATACAAAATATGATAAAAATTGTTGAAGGCAACAAACAAACAAGAAAAACAGCTTTTCATTTATTTCTGTTCGGCAACAAGACCCAATGTCATTATTACCTCTTCCGTTAATAAACAAATATTTTGCTTTAGTTAAACCACTGTTAACGTTTTCAAACTAAAAATATTACCTTAAGCAGTACTCTGATTCATATCCAAAGAATTTTGAAGGTTGTCAAAAGACCAATGCAAAACTGCTGATCAAAATGCGGATCCTGCTCTTATCCGCAATGTTATTACTGCTGGAGTTCTAGTAGGGACTGCACCACCTTGAAAAGTACCAATTCAACAACATTAAAGCAAACATCCTGCTGACTTCTGCCAATATTGAAAGCATTCTGTATTATGCCTTATCTTGACTCACTTTCCTCCTCTTTAGAGACTAGATTTTTAGAAAACAACGTGCCAGCATTTTATCTTTTTCATTTGCATCGATTCTTATTTAGGTGCTCCCGTAAAAGCAGTTGGCGTGAGAAAGTAAAATGTTTTTCAGAGTTTTATGATGTTGATGTCTAAAAAAATCATACCGAAACTGACTTATGCTATACCTTGTTGGCTGGATAAAAAATTAGGATAAAGCAACAGTTGAAAGACTTTTAGAACACTTGAAGTTATTGAGAGCGACCCTTTTTTCCTCAAATCAAAAACCTGTCTATTAATTGCAATTGTGCTACCTTGTTCAATCAATTACCATTGAAAGGTCTTTCAGCACTCTGCGAGGAGTAAAGACTTTGGCTAACTAAAACAATGAACAAAGACAGGCTTAATGACTATGTAGGATGAGTATTCATAAACATTAGTTAAGTGAAAAAATAAACGATTGGAAACAAAATGTAATTGCGAAATTCGCTGAAAGTACAAGGCGTCTAATGCTAGTTAAGATTTACTACTCAGGACTCAGTACTAGCCAACCCCCATAAAATATTACCTTACGTTTCTCAAATAGGTATTTTTATTTTTACTCACTCATGACAAAATTTTTAATTACAACTGTTGTATTGTTGTAGACTGTTATTTTATTTATTTTATAACGGAAAAACTTTTTTGTCCTGTGATATAACCCATAAGTCAAATCTTGCGAACACAAACAACACACACACACACACACACACACACACACACACACACACACACACACATCATATATATATATATATATATATATATATATATATATATATATATATATAAAGAGATTTTATACTAGTTTATATGCTATTTTTTTTTATAAAGTATTATATATATATATAAATACCATATATATATAACATATATATATATTTAATATATATTATAGATATTAATATATATATATATATATATATATATATATATATATATAATATAATATATATATATATATATATATCACTCAACCTTTGCCCCCCCTAATTGAAATCCTCGCCTACGCCCATGTATATATATATATATATTATATATATAATATATAACCTATATTATATATATATAATATATATATATATTTATAATATAATATTAATAGATTTATTATATATACTATATAATATATAATATAATTATCACTCAACCCTTTCGCCCCACCCCCTAATTGAAAATCCTGCTACGCCCATGTATATATATATATATATATATATTATATATATATATATATATATATAAAATAAATATCTATATATATAAACATATATATTATAAATATATATTATATGTATATATATAAATACTATATATTACCTAAATGTTGGTTTATAATTTGTATTGTATTATTATAATATATATATATATATAATTATTTATATATATATATAAATATAATATTATAATATAATATATACTTATAGTATATATACAAGTAATCCATCGCTCTAATCGCGGCCTCACTTTTTCGCGGCTTCAGGTGCATCACGGTTTTTTTTTTTTCCAAACACCGTAAAATTATTATTTCGCATTTTAAATTTTTTTTTATACTGGATATATATTATATAGGCTATATTTATATGTATATACGTATTTGATAGCATAGTAAGTTTTCCCAGTATAAAAGCCTTAAAAAACATACATATTATCATATAATATAATATATATATTATATATATATAAATATATTATATATAATATATTATTATATATATATATTAATATAATAATATATATATATATATATATTATATATATATATTATATTATATATTATATATATAACATACATGTGCATAGCAGAACGTCATACATGTACATAATGTATGTACATGTAATTCTTTGTGGTTTGAATTGTTTAATTTCTCTCTCTCTCCTCTCATCTCTCTCGTCTCTCTCTGCTCTCTCTCTCTCTCTCTCTCTCTCTTCTCTCTCTCTCATATCTCTCTCCTCCTCTCTCTCTCCATCTGATAACTCACGTAAACTTTTAGTAATTAATTGTTAGTAACATATACTATATATATATAAAAATAAATAATACTATATATATATATATATATTATATAATATTAATATAAACTCATATCCTATATATATATACTTTATATTTATATATATATAATATATATGATATATATATATATT
>JABUQX010063719.1:12500-22776 GCA_015478945.1 Trachelipus rathkii | reverse complement strand
CTGTTGTACTTTACGTTCAGTTAATGTTTGACCGTTTTCGCATTTATCGTGAAACACTTGCGTTTCGTGCGCCGCTTCAATATATATATATATATATATATATATATATATATATATATATATATATATATATATATATATAACTGCTACTATTTTTACTAGGTCCTGCTGCTATATATATATATATATATATATATATATATATATATATATATCAGGCACGGTTTTACAGAGGAGCACAGGAGGCCAGGCCTCCTCTAAAAAAAAATAAGCAACTAATGTAATAAAATAATTCAAATTGTATTTACTACTATTAAAAATAATGTTTAAAATGTTATACAAGAACCTTGTTTACATAATTTATTCTCTTGCGAAACATTATTTTTCGTAAGGATCGCTGGAGGAATTTCGATTTGTGCCTACCGTGGCACAAACGGTAAACGACAGGTCGCATGGCAACAGCGCTGGTTCCGAGATCTAGTTTCGGATCCTAGGTAAAAGCCTGATTCCCTCTACCAAATAGGGCTATGCCCGTGAGTGGAGGCTTAAATTAAAAAAAAAAAAAAAAAAAAAAAAAAAAAAAAAAGCATAATTATAATGCTTTCAAAACACTATTTGTCATGGCAACGTAAAAGAAACCTTATTCTTATTTTGTCTATTTTGAGGATTTCCACAAAGCCTCCTCTCGAACACGTCATAAAATAACTCCCAAATTTGACAACTCTACTCATAAAGTAGTTTCCCCTTTGCAATAAATATATGTGAAGCAAAATAAAGAAAACTATTTTTTTTAAAAAATTAAATAAAAAAAACTTATTTAATATATATATATATATATATATATATATATATATATATATATATATATATATATATATATATACTCTGTATGTATATATATTATATATATATATATATATATATATATATATAGAGAGAGAGAGAGAGGAGAGAGAGAGAGAGAGAGAGAGAGAGAGAGAGAGAGTTATACTAAAATTTACTATATTGAGACCGGATTGCCAAGGTGTAGAAGCGAAGGAAAAAGTCCCAGATTGGGGACTCATGCGGGGCAACGCTAAGTTCGAGCACGTAAAGATTTTAAGTGTGATTAGAGGCTGTATTTTGGATCACCCTGTCAATCAGTCTAGATTTAACTCTAAACTGCAAGGTAGATAGCCATCCTCCCTCATGATGAAACTGTGTTGTCAATAACATTAAAAATGCATACGTGGTTTTGTGATATGCTGAATTATGAAAACTACGATGAATATAACAGAGGAATGAAAGGAAAAATCCAAGGAAGAAGAAAAGATCCCGTACGAAACGGAAAGGAAATAAATTAATAAATTTATTGTTATTATAAATTTTAAAAGGAATTGTTATTGACAAGTATTTATTTTTAATAGGGATTGGGCTTAGAGACTAGAAAACTTAAACAGTAATCTACTCAGGAGATAATTCCCAGGTTGGCTTACGAAAAAGATGATAATTAGTGCGTCGGATGATGAGTTCAAACGGAATTGGAAACAGCAGTTAATAAATCAGTGTTCTCTTGCCTGCCTAGAACCAAGTTGGAATTAGGTTTAACCTCGCCTAAAGTTGGAATTATGAAGTATCACACTTATTCGGGATTTATAATGGTGTTAAGTATGGCATTTTAGAAATGGTTAGTAAGTAAGTAACTGTCCATATTCTTTATTACAAGTTGTTCCGGTATTTACTCGATTTTGTCCTCAAATTTATGACTTTCTTATTGTGAATTATTGAATATTTACTTATCAGTGTCCGAAGATTAACAACAGGTTATGTGCTTTATTTTGACGTTTAATTTCCTCGTTACTAAACTATTTATCCTTAGGTCTCACGAACATTACCAGTGAATTAAGTGGAAGTGAGAATTACCAAGTGATAAGGATTTGTGCATTTTATAAGGAATAATAATTGTAACACTTTTAATCTTATTAATAATTGTTAGGCTAGATTAGATTAGGGTACGATATTTTAATATCGATATATTAGGATATAATTATAAAGGTTTAAATATAAAGTAAATGTGTTGTTAAGAAATAATATTTGTGAAATATATATTAAGAAAATCTTTTGCCTTGTTTTTCCTCGGTTTTGTTGTTTTAATTGATGAGTTGGTTAAACTTGCATTGATCGATTATTTGAGTCTTATTTACAGAATCTAACAGGATTTATAAAGGAAACCGTCAGATTATTACAATATATATATATACCGTATATATATATATATATATATATATATATATATATATATATATATATATATATATATATATATATATATATATATATATATATATATATATATATATGTATATATATTGATAGTGACCTCCCCATGTTTTCGGTTCACGAGCCGCCACTGATATATGCTTTTATATATATATATATATATATATATATATATATATATAATATATATATATATATATTTATGGATTTATATGTATGGATTTATTTTATTCAGCAAAAAATTTATATAGTGAGATATTTCTCTAGATCCCAAGGGAATTTAAAATAAACAAAGGAAAATCTTAAGAAAAATAGCGAAACGTGAAAAAGTTTATGTTTCGAGACTTATATCCTTGGTCTCCTCAGAACTGATGAGGAGACCAAGTATAAGTCTCAAGCTGACTAGTTTCTCACTTGTTTATTTATTTTAAAAGTGGTTCACTTTGATTTTTGCAGAGCTTGGTTTTTTTTTCTTAGCTTTGTTAACTGAAATTATAAATATATATATATATATATATATATATATATATATATATATATATATATATATATATATATATATATATATATAATATATATATTATATATATATATATATATATATATATATATATATATATATATATATATTTTAATATTACTTAGAGTGACACATTTGGTCTTAAACTTGATGTTGCCAGATTTGTCCTTTTTATTTTATTTAGGGTACAGATTCAGACAATAGATATTTTTATTAAAAAAAAAGGTTTTAAACTAGTTAGGATTTCACCTTTGTTCAGGATGGACGTGTTTGATTTAGAATCCGTAATATCTGATAAGATCGCTTTGTTTGGTTTTTTAATGTACTACAAGTTAATTTTAGAGTCTCAAAAGTGTATTTGTGATACAGAATGTACTATATATATAATAAGTTTAATTTAATATATATATATATATATATATATATATATATATATATATATATATATATATATATATATATATATATATATATATATATATATATATATATATATATGGGTTGAAATGGACAAGAATCGCTCTCGTCCCCCTTTATTAATCTTAATTAATGACTGGCCCTACTTATCTGACGGATTTCAAATGAGAGATTTTTTTCTACTTATTTCTTTATTGATCAGTACGAGGTTTTCACAGTAAATGATTTTGACACAATGAATAATGGGTAATGAAAGCACCTTTAAATCGTAGAGATTAACAAAATATATAACGTAATCACTACTTAATTATAAATGGCACTGACCCTAATCTAAGCTACCTCTCAGCATGAGAGTTCCTACACAAAAGACCATGAGGCAGGGACGCTTCGGGTGGCATCACCCTCCGCGTCTCCCCTCTTATTTTGGCCTTCCCCCCAATGGGGGAGGAAAGCTATATTAACCCTATTGTTACAATAGACTTACAAGAGAGGCACCAGATCTAGCGAGGTGTACACACGAGATCGGCAAGTAGTCTCTCACATGACTGTGTCACCTGTCGTGTCATGCATGCTTAATGACTTACATAATTGTTCTAATCATGGGATCTTTAGCCCATGGTTTGTGGTGACCTCTGGTTTGTGACAGGGACATTTGATTCAAAATCTGAAGTGAGGCTTGAGATTTTGATTATATTCAAATGTTCCTAAGAACACTCCTCTCAATGATTACATGAAATGCATAGGAAAGTGGAATAGAAGGAATAGCGGAATAACTACGTGGAAAAGGAGGAAAGAACTACAATATATGAATCATAATACTCTTTGACAAATACATTTGTAACCGTACTAATTTCCACATCACCGTCTTTATCTCTTATTTTCCATCAGAGATACTCCCATTTGTTCCTCATTCACTTCCATTACTTTTCTGTTCCTTTCGAGTTTTGCTTTCGGACTGAAGGAGTGAGTACAGGTTCGTAGAATATTTTAACATTTCTTAAGCTTTCTACGACGACTTTATTATCCTTTATGATGTGGGCATTGCTGTTGGTAATCTTTATTACACGATAGGGGCCGTGATATTTTGCCGATAACTTTCCGACGTTGTATTGTTGACTCTTCACAAGTAAGAACCGAGCTTCTTTCATATTCTTGGGCATAAATATGTTTTTATTTCGTAAATTTGTTTTTTGGGTTAATGGTTTTGCCATTAATTTAGTTAGTCTTTCAATGTAAGTATCGTATGATTTTGGTCCATCGGAGGCGGTAGTACTGATAAGACCGTCTGGTATGTTGATGTTCTGGCCATAGACTAGTTTACTTGGGGTGATACCACTCTCGGAGATGGGAGCGAGCCTGAGTGAGAATAATACAAAGGGAAGGACGCTTAACCAATCTTGTGTTCTCATGGCAGGCTCCGCTAACATCGTTCGAAGACTGTTTACAATCATTTTGTTCACCATTTCACATTTCCCGTTCGAAGCCGGATTGCATACGCTTGTTGTTGAGTGGATGATCCCCAACAGCTTGCACACACTCTCAAATAAATGTGATGTAAAGTTGGCTCCGTTATCTGAAACAATTCGGCTGGGAATTCCACAGTGGGGAATGAGCTGGTTTATCAAAGTTTGCACAATGGTCTCCTTTGAGGCGTCCTTAAGTGGGAAAGCCCACACATAGTGAGAGTAACGATCTATCAGGGTTAGGAGATACTTGTAACCTCTACAAGACGGAAGCTTAAGCACATCTACATGGAGAACTTCAAACTTGTAGGTAACTTCTCGGTACTTGCCTAAAATGGGGTTGATCCCCCGGCCAATTTACAGTTGACATTGGGCACAGGACCTTATCATCTCCTTAACTGTCCGATGCATCTTTTCAAATACGAAATCGGCTTTTAAGACAGTGAGACATCGATTAATACCGAGGTGTCCCTGTAAGTGAGTCATCCTGATGAGGGCGGCGACTTGGGTGCTTGGAATGATGACACGAGCATAATTTAATGATATGTCAACATACAAATGTATCTTTTGTTTCTTGAACCAAAATTCATGTTTTTTAATGACCAAGGAGCTCTTGTTACTACCCTCTAATAGTGATTTTATAAATGGATCATCTTTTTGATCTCTACTTATCTCTAAATAGTTAATTTCTTTCCTGAAGCGTTTAATTAGCTCTATATGAGCATCATTGCAATCTCTAATAAGATTTATTTGTGTGTTTAATGGTATAATATCTTTTAATTCATCTACTTTTAATTCTTTTACTTCTTTGTTAAATTTATCTAATTTCTTTTCCTCTAATTCTCTTCTTTCTTCTACGCTTAACCCTTTTGAGACTTCGTCAGGATTTTTCCCATGAGAGATATGTGAAGAATGTGCGGTATGGTCATTTAAAGGTACTAACGTCGGTCCTTCCTGGGAATTTATGGTTTGGGCACGAGCCACATTCTTTGTGGTCAGTGCGTATCGTCTCTTTAAATTTGGAGACGGGACCTCTATGAAGCAGGTGTACGAGTGTTTGTTTTGATCACCTTTTGTTTTGGTTTCTGCCTCGTTCTGATTGGCTGACTCGGTTGCGGTTGAGCCAATCACAGGGCTTGGGGGGCGTGGCTTCGCTAGCTCCTCCCTCTTTTTTATCAATTTGCAATGTTCTGTTGCATTGATGGGTGTTGCATCTACATTATCAATGTTGTTGATCATTAAATATTCACTTAACGGATTATTCTTCTTAGTGATTAACTCCCAAGAGATGTGATATGCCGATAAGAGGTTCAAACTTCGAATCTCACGCAAGTTGTAATTTTTATCATCATTACTTTTATTGTATCTATTAATAAGTTCACGGGATTGAGTTAATATTTTTATTGGTCTATTAGCCAATAAATATCCATATTTTTTCAAGAGTTTCGTTAACAGCACCAATAATTTTCCAACACCATCATATGTCTGCTCTGTAGCTGATAAAAGGATACTGAAGAAGGCTATCGGATTTCCTCCCTCTACTGGTGTCGATAATATGACTGCTGCGGCAGCGGTATGGGTGGTGTGTATGATGATGTCGAAAGAGCTGGAGTGGCTGGGGTAAGTTAGTGTATTGGCGTTTCTGATGGCTTCTTTGCTGTCTTTAAAAGCTTTTTCACCTGAAGGGTCCCATGTGATTTTTTTGTTACTATATGGTTTTCCTTTTAAATAGTGATAGAGTGGCGCGGTAATGTTTGAGTATAAAACCACAGTAGAACGATAGAAACCTGCTTTCCCGAGATAACTTCTTAATTCTTTTATAGTTTTGGGTTTTGGAGTGTCTAATATCTCTTTAATTTTATCCTCATTCGGCCTAATCCCCACTTTATCTATCGTGTAACCCAGATAGTCAATTTCAGTTTTTAATATCTGACATTTACTTAGGTTAATGCTGATGTTGAAGTATTGTAGTCTTTTCAGCACCCTTTCAAGGAGGATCAGGTGTTCTTCCTCAGTCTCAGAATGTATAAGTACATCGTCCATGTATGCGTGGACGTTTGGGATTCCTTGTAAGAGCGTATCCATGAATGATTGGAAGATGAATGGACTTGAAACAAATCCCATGGGTAAATATTGATATGAAAACGATCCCAAATTAGACGTTATTGTGAAGTATTTCACGCAATCTGGATGTAATGGCAGGGTGTAGTAGGCCTGAATTAAGTCCAATTTGGTGTAGATCTGGCTTCCTTTAAGGGTAAACATAGCATCATTTAAGTGGGGTAGGCCATAAGTAGCGACCTCCACCCTCTTATTGAGTTCTCTGAAGTCAGATATAAGTCTCACGCGCCCCCCAGTTTTTTCTAAGACGCTGACGGGGAAGGACCATGGGGAGTTGGATCGTTTTAGCACTCCTGTGGCCACAAGATTGTCAATTTCAGCTCTGGTTTGTGAGTAAAGTTTGTGAGGAATTTTTCTGGGTCTTAAAGATATAGGAGATCCTCTTACATCTACTTTATATGGATAGATATTTGCTAGCTCAATTAATACTCTTTCAGGGATGAAGCGGTTTCTTCATCAGTAGTTACTTGACCGCCCCCATCTATCAACGCTGTGCTCATTCTTTGATTTTTCTTATTTTTATATTTTTCAAAAATATCATCCCATATTTGCATCTGTCTCAGTTTGATGTAATGATTTTCCGGGAGATATGGATTCAAAAATAAACTGTTATATCGTAATAAAATTTCATTAACAGATGTAGGACTAGTAGAGACATGCAAAGGATTAGGATGAGGAGTAAATGTTAGAGAGGAGGGAAGAGTTTCATGCGCATAGTTAATACTAGAATTGTAAATTTTCTTTAACTTAATACTATTATTGGTAATAGAGTCAAACAATAAATCATTTGTAAAATCGATACCCATTTGAAATTTCTTTAAAAATGACAACCCTAGAATATTTATTGAAATACTTGTCACATAAAATATGTCTCTACATACTTCCTACCAAGACCTAAGTCTATTTCAATGGTTTTTACATCATAAATGGCTATTTTTGAATTATTTGCCGCATACAGAAATCCAACAGGTGGGCTGTGATCAGCACGAACCCCCTTAGCAAGAATGTTTTTACTAGAACCGGTATCGATTAAGTAATTTACCCCATTAATACAATCATAAACCTGGTAAGAAATTAAGTCGTCGATTTTACCGACTTGCTCGTTCACCGCCACATCGGCTGTAACTTGTTTACTGTCACCACAGCTATCGTTAACAGCACTTTGGATGGGGTTTAACAAGCTATCTGTTTTATCGACTTCACCGACCCTCACCGGATTCATAACTGTACCATGAGGTAAATTTAATGTAAAAAATACATACCCTTCATGCATAGGGCTTCTAGTTGTTACAATATTGGACTCATTTAGCTTACCATAACACTTCAAGACTGAAGAATCATTCATAACAATATTTTTATCGAATAAATTGTTTTCAGAATTTTCACTACTACTACTATTCGGTCTGTCATTGACTATATTAGAATGGGGTGCATGCATACCCCTCACAGGTATTGATGGTAGTTCATTCACATTAATTTCATTTAATTTATCACAATTCGCACGAACATTGTTATTTTGTGCATTATTTAAGTTTTCAGAAATTTCGATACAAGCGGTTGGTTCGAAGCTCTGAGGAGCTCTGTCTTTTTTTTCAGTAAGACTGGATTGGCGCTTTCTTTCAATTGCATGGTCACTATTTTCATTTATTTGATGACTATTGTGAATATTTTTATTATTATTATTATACTTAATTATTATATTTCATTATTATTATTATTATTATTATTATTATTATTATTATTATTATTATTATTATTATTATTATTATTATTATTATTATTATTTGTAGTAGTAGCAGTAATAAGTGCAGTATTGACAGTAGTATTATTTGGATTATTCTTTTGATTTGTATTTATAAAATTTTTATTTTCTATATAGTTTTCACCAGTCATATTAGCACTATGATTTATCAATTTTATTTCACTGTTCTTAATATCAACTTGGCGTGTATTGTTGATGATTTTTATTTGAGTATGAAAGGAAACTTTTTTCTTTTGAACTAATTTTCCCCGACTGCTATATTGAGGTTGTGTGGTGAGCAATCGGGATTCTAGTTTTCCGCATTTTGTGAGTTGGTGGATCTGTTACCATTATTATGGAGTAATGGGTATAGAGGGCACTCCGCCCCTTCACATCGATAAGCAAGATATAAGTACCTGGAATGGTAATAACAAAGGTGATTGACAGCATTGTTGAAAGTGCTGGTATATCCATTGTTGTCAGCTGAGCGCGGTTGTCTAGACTGACTCCTTCCGCGGCTCATATTACCTTTTTCAGCTGTTTGTGTCTGACCTTGAAGCATCTGCTGCACTGTGCCAGCCAGCGTCGCAACTGTGTCCGCCAGCTGTGCCAGCTGGGTGGAAAGATGGCTGTCAGAGGACTGAGTGGCGTTAGGTGTATGCACCGGGTTTGGCGCGCTGTTCTTTGGGCCCACAGATTCGATTTCATGTCGACTTGTGTGCGGACGCACAGCGTTCACAGAGCTCCAAGTCTGATCGAAACTTTGTGGTTGGTTTCTTCCATCCTTTCGAACGAAGTTTTTGTAAAGATCGTCCGCCACCTTCGTCATTCTCAGCAGATCGTTTTCTTCAGCGAGGCTGTATACTGACATCTGTATGTTGACAGGCATCTGTTCTAAGAACAAGTCTACGGCAAATTTAGGGTTGTGTTCTAGGAGAACTTCGAAACTCTTGGTCCCAAGGACATTTTTGACTCTGTTTAAATATTCGCTTGGCAACTCGTCGGGCTGGATGCCTTGTTTGAAAACATCTCGAATTCGGTTTCTGAGTGCGGGGAGGTACATTTTCTCTATGTCTTCAAGAAGGATTTTATAAGCATCTTTTTCAAGCGGGAATTTTAATTTAGATACTAACGTTGTGGGAAGTATCGGTGCCAATAAGCGAACACGCTCATGGGGTTCGTCAATACGATTCAATTTAAAGATGGCTGTGGTTGCACTCAACCAATTGATTACATCATAAGGATCGAAGATGGGAAGTTGATTGGAGCTTAATTGATTATAAGTATTTATGGGCGATCGGTATTCAGAACGCCTTGGCCTCCCATTTTGGCGGGCATTCTTGGGCGTCGTCTCAGGTTCACTCTCCGATGTAAAACCAGATGGGGCATTCTCCTCCATTTGGGGTTGAGGGAGTTGAGGAGATGGAGTCTTTCCCTTCCTTGTTCGAGAAGAAGCCTTTGTTTTCGCTTTTTGACTCAGTTTTTTGGTACTAACCATCGTATTGACTCTAAAAGTTCCTGACTCTTGAATATATTGTTGCTGGGGCGTTTCAGAGTCACGCCTAAATGTTTGAATTTTAGGGCTAAGAGAGCTTGGTTCAAATTTCCCAAACTTGGGCGGTAACGAATTTTTATAGCAACGACTTTCTTCCTTATATTTAAATTTGATATAAGAGTATTATTCTTCACGTTGCAATTAGATTATCTCAATCACTTGAATATTTAGATCACTCGTACTGATTTAGCATTTAATCA
>JABUQX010063719.1:0-7500 GCA_015478945.1 Trachelipus rathkii | reverse complement strand
ACGATGTGTGCCTATTAATTACCTATTTATTTAATTGATCAAAACCATATCTGTCAATTGTCATTTCACTATCATAATAAAGCAACTACGTAGAAAGTAACTCTTAATCCATTCCCCAATTAATGAATGCAAGTTCATTAATCATTTGATAGCTGAAGTGATTTCGGCCTATATATCAGTGGTGACAGCCCAGAGTGACAATTAGGGATCTGCCGCCCCCTAAAGTGACCCCTAAAACCCCTAATTTGGAGTCAGATACGTTATAAATTGAAAAAAAAAATCGCGTTACTTTCTCGTATTAAGTGCTTAAAATAGTGATATTTGGACAAATTAAATAAATTATTTGAGTCAAAATTAATAATAACGTGAAGAATAAGTTTCTTACTTAACCTCATTTGGAAAAATGAACGAAAGAAAAGTCGTTATTGATAAACAAATCCGGATAGTAACCAGAAAAATCGTCTGCTATTCGAAAATTTGTCGAGAGTTTCAAACCAAGCTCTTGATATTAGGCTTAAACCAACAAACGCCTAAACAAGTGACTCAAAGCGACACCAAAACACAGTCAGTAACAACAGGCTATAGAAATGGTATCCGTTAAAAAGTTAAGCCTTAAAACTAAGGCGAAAAATACTTCAAAAAGAGGGAGGGGGAAATCTCCATCCCCCCAACGAATGCCACCCTCGCATGATGACGCAGGCCCATCTGTTTCTTCATCAGAGGCTGAGTTGAAAATCGCTCCGCCATCTTCCCGCCAAACGCAAAGCAAGTTTGTGCATTCAATCAGACTTCCAAATTTTCCCGAAAATGATGTTCGGATTTGGATAAAAGCGGTAAACAATGTCTTCAAACTTTATGAAATAAAAAGTGTTCAAGAAAAAATAAAATTAATAGCGCCAATGCTCGCCCATTGTTATTCCACCATCAAAACCACCAATCAAAAAATAATACTTATAAAGAATTGTTAAAAACAATCAAAAAAAGAACCTACACAACATCAAAGAACCAAAACATACGAAATGTCCTTCAAGAAACCATGCGAACAAACGAACTCCCAAGTGAATTTTTGGCGCGAATAAGGAAGACCATTGGTGAAGAACGCGGCAAATTTCCATTGAAAAACATCCGAATTTTGGTGAAAGAATCCTTTTTAAACTGTCTGCCCGCCGCTTCTGTCAGAATTGTAAACAAAAATCACATGTTGTAAGTATACACACACGTCGCTGCATGGGCTTGACACCCTTTACAAAAATCTCGAATTTAGAAAATAAGAAAAAACAAAGAAAGCAGTCGAGGTAACAACAAATCTCTCACGTCTCGAAAAAGATATAAAAAAAAAAAAAAAAAAAAAAAGAGAGAGAGACCGCTGCTACCAAGAAGAATTTACACTTACCCCCCTTTTAAAAATAATGAAAAATTAAAAAAAAAACACTCTATCTGTAACATTAAGTAGTGCAGAAAGAAAATGTGAATTAGAAAAAAAAAATGCTAAAAACCACTAATAAACAGCAAAATCAGAAAATACTCGTTTAATTGATCTATTAACTAGACGACGACTCACACAGAACCTAATATAAAAATTAAAAAAACAATAATAAAAGATAGTGGCAAATTACTACTAGTACTACTACTATTAATAATAATAATAATAATAATAATAATAATAAAAAAAAATAATAATAATAATAAAAAAAATAATAATAATTAATAATAATAAGAAAAATAAATGTTACAAACAAGTTGAAAGTAAAAATAAGTGGTGAATGGTGTGGATACTTGTGAAAAGGAACAACGTCAAATCTATGTAATGGCATGCATTGCCATCTAGTGTTCAACCTACTGCAAATTCCCATGATTAAACAAAAAGTTCAAAAAGATCCAAACTCTTTAAAATATCAGACTACCGAAAACGCCTGGCAGCAAAATATTAATTAAAAAAGTTTCCAAAATGGGTGAGGTGTTGTCATAAATATAAAATATATATTAATGCATGAAAATTATACATTTATTTATATATAATTATTATTATAGACTAGTCATGAAAAGATTTTTTTTATAGCCAAAAATTTCAAACAGCCAATGATTCCAACCAGTTGAGTTTGCGCATCGATCGCTACATTAAATAAATATGAAAACTACAACGTATCAGTAGTTCTTACAAGTCAAATTTAAAATGCTTAAAAATTTTTTAATTGAAAAGTTTCTTCAAGTGTATGTTAATAAATTCAAATACTGAATTCATAAAAGTGGTTGATAAAAAATATATAATAACAAGAATATCAAAATAATGTCTTAAAAAGTTGGCTTTTTTATATCGTGGCGAGATGTCGCGGCAACTTTCGAATAGGCTGTTCCGCTGCCTCAGCTGACGAGTTGAAAATGGACGGGATTAGCTTGTGAGAAGGTTAAGCCAGAGATATCTACGCTAATGATGTATAAAGCCAACAGAATATTTTCAAAAAAAAAAAAAAAAAAAAAAAAAAAGAGAGAGAAATTTATGGAAGCAAAGTTATGCGGAAGATCCGATTCATGATAAGGAGAAGCCGAATTACCACGCTTCCAAGAATTTTCAATCTTTATTTTTTTATCTTATACCAACATAAAAATTAAATATCATCTTTTCCATCAATAATTAGTCATCAAAAATAACTATTATCCTGAATGATCAATCTTATTAAAAATTTAAAAATTTTCTTCGGCGATCAGTATATTTGAATGTAAAAATAATGTATTCTCTCTCAATGACTTTTCAAAATTTAAAAAGTTCGGGAAAGAGACCTTTTGGTACAAACCCCACGAACGAATAGAAAACGGAATTGGAATGGCATACTAATATTTCTAAAAATATATTGACTTTGTATAGAGAAAAATAAAAATTTTTAAATGACTATCATTCCATGAATAAATCACATATAAAAATATATTCTATATTTTAGAAAAAGAAAAAAAAAATTTTCTATATACTTTTTATATATCAAAGATGATAAAATTTATTAAATAAACCTTTGTCAAAGCTACGTAGCCCTCTAACGGGACCTGCTCAAACTATATCAATGTACATGTAACCGCCAGCTGCGCGCGCCATTAGCGTAGGAACAAATGCCAAATCTGAATTGTATAGCGGAAAGCTCATTTTAAAAAGTATAATTTATAATCCAATTTATGTCGCATGATAGATAAGACTCATTTTCTTTCTTTTTCAAATATCTTACTATCGTAGCCTAAATCTTTCTTTTAATGTTAAGATGATCAGAAAAATATTAAAAGTATAAATATCCACAAAAAGAAAAGAATGCCCATCAGAAGGCAAAACTCTCTCTATTTACAAGGACAATCGTTCCTTCAAAACCAAACCAAAATCTCCTTGTCAGTCACCATGGAAACCCAACCCCATCTAGCGGAAAATAACAACAACATGGTCACTATGGAAACAACCTTCGAATGGAGTAACCAAAACAGAATTGATAATAATACATAAGAGGAAGAAGGATAGGAATATCATTTTGAACTCTACCGTTCAAGGGAAGATTCGCAGGTGTGCAATGATTGGATCTTAAATGCATTTGAAAATGCAAGGTTAATAAGAAACCCACTTACCGGAAAGGTTCCATTGCAAGCAATCAAATGAAGGAGACATTAATTTCACCTCTGAGAATGTGACATTGAAAGTAAGTTCGAGACGAGAAACGATAGGGACGACGAAAAAGGGTTAGAGAATTGAAAACAAAATACGGAGAAACCCAGTATCTCTGACGAAGTTACCACGTAATTTATAAATAAAAATGATCGTTCAACGAAGCTCTGTATTTTTATTGAGTTTTCTTTCTCTTCTCAAAGTTAGTGTTTCCCAAATCTTTTCCTTACCTCTTTCGTCCAAGCAATGTTAATTACTTAATCAGGAAGGTTGATGAAGGATGTCGGTGATGAAAACAGAAGATCAAGCGTCCACCTTGATTTTACTGAGGCCGCGCCAATCCTTTTGTCACAGGCGAGATCACCAAATCTACACTGAATAATTGATTAGGGAATCTTGTAAGACAAAGCATGCATTGTCATTAGAGGGTATGCAACTCTGTAAGAGGCCATTTGCCGGTCTCATGCATACACCTTCAATCTCTGGTGAAACCTTCATATTTTCATACCGTATGTATTGTATTTAAACTCAATTGTTTGGCATTTCTTTCTTCCCAAAGAAAGAGAACGCAAAACAAAGAAGCGAGCTTGCGTGAAGTGCCCACAAGGGACACTGCCACAATAGCTCAGATCAGTCTTAGGACAGCCCTCACACGATGAGGAGGTATCAAGTCCGACCTCATGCTAGCAGGTCATTTAGATTAGGAATTCGTGCCATCGCTATTTGTTAGTTTTATATGTTATTATAGTGCTAACGACGATTTGTGCCTATTAATTAACCTAATTTTTATTTAATTGATCAAAACCATATCTGTCAATTGTCATTTCACTATCATAATAAAGCAACTACGTAAAAAGTAACTCTTAATCAATTCCCCTAATTAATGAATGCAAGTTCATTAATCATTTGATAGCCGAAGTGATTTCGGCCTATATATATATATATATATATATATATATATATATATATATATATATATATATATAATATATATATATTATATATTATATTATATATTATATATATATATTTATATTATATATATATATATGATCTAGTATAATATTATATATATATATATATATATATATATATATAAAATATATATATATTATATATATATATATATATAAATCATTATATTAGATATATTAGAGAGAGATGAGAGAGGAAAGAGAGAGAGAAGAGAGGAGAGAGAGAGAGAGAGAGAGACAGATGAGAGAGGACGATGACAAGAAAGAGAGAGAGAGAGAGGGAGAGAGAGAGAGAGAGAGAGAGAGAGAGAGAGAGAGAGAGAGAGAGAGAGAGAGAGAGAGAGAGAGAGAGAGAGAGAGAGAGAGAGAGAGAGATTTTAACTTTTATTTATGTATTTTAAGATGTTCACATAAAGTTAATGATGAGCTCGAGGAAAGATGGTCAAAACAAATCACATTTGATAACGCTTCTTATTAAGCTCTGTTGCTGTCCGCAGTGCTGCTGCAGTGAAAATAATTTTTTTTAATTCTTTTTCTCTTTTTGTTAGTTTTATTTGTGTTTCGTTTTATATTTATTTATTTCACTTTTACACTTAATTTTCCTTCATTTATCTCTTCTCTCACACTGCCTCCCTCTTTTCTTTTTCTCTCCATCTCTTTTCTTATAGAGGCTCATGCTTTTATAATTGCTCGTTATGCTTGAAGTGTCTCACTATTCTTACCTATTTATTCAAAGATTTTGTTCCCAGGCAACAAAAATTGGAGGGTAAACTTGATGCTTCTACAAAAAATATCTTCGTGATACAATTGCTATTTCAATGTCTTGGAAGAATTATTACCCAGAATCAATGTCATTTAGATTAAGAGGACTTATTATCTAATAGTATCTATTGTATCTAATATTAATTAACTCTCTAAATGTAAATAATATCTGTAAATAATATATAATATATCTAATATTATTTCTTTAAATGTATCTAATAATATCTAATGTATATAATATTAATTCTCTAAATGTATCTATTGTATCAAATATATATAATATATATATATATATATTTATATAATATATTTATTTATATATATATATATATATATATATATATTATAATATATATATATATATATATATATATATATATATATATATATATATATATATTATATATATATATTATATATAGTATATATAATATTATATATATATATTATATATATATATATATATATATATATATGCATATGTATATTAATATTATATATATAATATATATATATATATATATAAATAATATATATATATATAATATATATATAATTTATAATATAATAATAATATATATATATATATATATACTGTATTATATATATATATAATATATATTTATATATATTATATATATATATATAATATATATAATAATATTAAATATATATATAATATAATGATATTAATATATATAGATTATTTCATAATGTCGGATACAAGAACAGTGGAGGATGTTTTTTTAAAGTGCTTCCTGGAGTCAGTTTTGACTCAGACCATGGATTGGTGGTTGCCAGACTGAGAGTTCAGGAAACAAAGTGGCAGATTGGGAGAAAAAGGGAAAGTGATTAAAGTTGAGGGGCCCTGAAAGAGGAAGGGAAGAAAGAGAAGATAAGGAGAAAATAAAGGATAAGCAATGGGAATTGTGAAGAAAACAAAATATGAATTTGCATGATAATTCCTAGTTGAAACAGCGGAAGAAACGCTGGGAGTGGGGTGGATGGAGTGCGATGAAGAAAACACTATGTGGTGAATGAAGGTTGTGAAGAGATCAGTGCGTAAAAAGAACAACGAAAATGAAGGTGGTTGAGGAAAATTAGAACAGAGAAGAGCTGAATACGTGATAGCAAGAAACAGAGCAGAGATAGTGGAAGAGGAAGGCAAAAATGCTGGTGGCGGAAAGGCTTGCAGAATAACTGAGAGAGGATGGCAGAGGGAGGAAAGAAGATGATTTTCAAGCTTCGGCAAAAACGTATAAAAAATCAAAGAAAAAGCTTTAGTATCAAAAATAAAGAAGGGAGGTACTTAGAGTGCAGGAAGAGGTGAATGAGAGTGTGGACTGAAATATTTTCAATGATTTTGGGAACTCCTAAATTGGCAGAAGGTTGAGAAATGGAAAGAGGAGCAATATATTGTGGAGAGGAGATGGATGTGGTGAATCCGGATAACGATGGAGAATGATGCAGGAGGCTTTGTCAAAAATGAAGAAAGGAAAAGTGCAGGGCGAACATGAAAAGGCATACAGTTGATAATGGAAGGAGGAGAATGATTTAAAGAGAAAATAGATGGAAAATTTTTAATAAATGTTAGTTGTGAGGGTGTAGATCCCGCGTAGATTTGGGAGATATAGTTGTTTTGCTCATTTATTACGGGAAAAGTGATACTGGAGATTGTGAAAACTATAGAAGAATAGCTTTATTGAATCGCATAGCGAAAATGTAGGAAAGGATTTTGGAAAGAAGATTAAGAGGAGTGAAATAGGAGATACAGTTTGGAGTAGGAACAATATGGGTACAGGTAGGGGCAGAGTACTTCGGATATGTTGTTTGCTTTAAGAATAGTATTGGAGAAGAGTTGGGAAATTTAAATAAAACATCATATATTAGGCCTTCTTGGACTTAAGAAAGGGATTTGACTTTTTACCCAGAGCCTGACTTTGACGATTTTGGGCAGGTGTACGGAGTGGCAGGAAAGACTTGAGGAGAGCAATAAAAAGGCTTGTATAAGCGTTTGTGAGTGTAACGTGAGAACTGGATGTAAAAATGAGAAATGGTTTAAGAAGGTGGGGACGGGAGTGAGACAGAGCAGTGTTACCTGGTCTACCTTAGCTTCTTTGTAGGCTTAAA
>JABUQX010063718.1:102500-105000 GCA_015478945.1 Trachelipus rathkii | reverse complement strand
CGGAAAACTAGAAGAGCGAACTGATTGCTGCGCTATAATCAGTTCGCAACTAACTATCAACATCACAATATTCGGCGCAGAATGCACCAGTTTTTACTAGATACCGGAGCCAGCATATCTAGCCTTCCATTTAACATGGTCTCTAACATGACGCTGCACCCTTCAAACGTCACTTGTTCCGCAGCCAATGGCTCGCCTATCAAGTGTCATGGTGAAATAGCGACATATATAACGATCAAGAAACTTCGACGAGAATTTAATTGGACTCTCTCTCATAGGAGCTGATATCGCAATATCAATCTTGATTATGGATTTTCTGCACCATTACAATTTAATTATCGATTGTGGGAAGAAACCTTTACATGACACAAACACTTCTCCTCTATCACCTCTTCAAGTCTCTTCCGAAGAAGTTCCTTCATTACAAATCCACGCTAACATTGAAGTATCCAATATCTCATTTTTGTTTCAAGAGTATCCATTGTTAACTTCATCTATTGACTTGGCGAACATCAAGTTTAATCCAAAAGGACCTGTTCACTTCATAGAGACTGGTGATTCTCCTCCAGCGTTAGCAAGACCTCGCCGTCTTCCGATGATAAACTAAAAGCAGCAAAAGCAGAATTTGACACTCTCTTGAAGAAAGGAATCATTAGACCTTCCAAGTTTTCTTGGGATTCTCCGCTCCATTTGGTGCCAAAGAAAACCCCAGGAACTTGGAGGCCTTAGAGTAATTACAGATCTTTGAATGCTATAATTAAAAGAGATGGGTGTCCACTTTCCCAAATTCAAGTCTTTCAAAAAGTCTACATGGATCAACAATCTTCAGCAGCGCATGCTACCAAATTTCAATACGACCGGAGGACATTGAAAAGACTACCATAGCAACTCCTTTCGGCCTTTTTGAATATGTTTCTATGCAATTTGGTTTGAAGAACGCAGGACCTACTTTTCAAAGAATAATGGACTCCATTTTCAGACACCTTCCTTTTGTTTACGTATATCCAGATGACTTGGCAATTTTTTCATTTACTCCAGAACAGCATGAAGAACATCTCAGGGCAGTTTTCAAGCTTCTTCAAAAAAAATTCTTTAAAAATCTTCTTAGAAAAATGTGAATCATTCAAGTCATCTCTCAACTATTTGGGATATCATATTTCTTTAGATGGAATTTCTCTTCCTTAAGAAAAGACGTAGAAATTTCCAAGTTGCCCTCTTCGTCTAGATTCTGCACCTCTTCAAAGACTTTTTGGGAATGATTGATTCTACTCAGTTCTCATCCCCTGTTTTGCAAACTCTGTCTTTCCTTATCAGAAAAAAAACAACAAAAAATCATCCAAAAGAAGAAGAAGAAACCTTCATTGAAATCAAGAATCAACTCCAAAACGCCACAACTCTTCCATTTTCTTTGCCGGATATAACCATCAACTTGTAATGGATAGCAGCCAGACTTCTATAGGAGAAGCCCTTCATCAGATGGTTAATGGACAGCCAGTACCTATCGACACAGAATTGCAAGCAGCCTACTATTCTGTTCTTCATTTCGCATATGTTAGAAGGAAGGAATGTCATCTTGTTCACTGATCACAAACCTCTCTCGTTTCAGCTTTCTACAGAAGGAATCAAGCAAAAAGTGATCGGATCGGGCAACAACGTCATCTTCTGTCTTACAGAATATGTCTTTCAATGAACTACCTGGAGGGGAGAAGATAACATTGTGTTTATTCCAGGATATCCTTGGTAGCAGTGGATGCCTTCGATTACTCCATTGCTCGTCTTCAATCAACAGATGAAGAAAAACCACTTTTCAGCCCTTGTTTTCATTCTTACTTATCAGGATAATCTTCAAGTATGGTGTGATACCTCTTCAGCTTTTCCGCAACCATTTTTGCCAAAACCTTGTCGTGAGCAAATCTTCAACAATTTTCTCATCAGATGTCTCATCTTGGAATTAAGGCTTCTCTGCGTCTTATAAAGACTAAGTATTTCTGGCCTAATATGGATCATGACATCTGAATATTGTCTGCTTCACAACAGTGTCAACTATCGTACCCAACGCCATACCAAACCACCTATTGCTCCCATTTAAATTCCGTCGCAGCGTTTTGAAACAGTACAAAATCGGACATCTTGACCATTACTCTATTTTCATTTACCGATACTCTAACTCCAGTCTTCAGATATTTCTCATCTCTATCGATAAGAACAATAAGTGGACAGAAGCAATTGCTCTGGTGAATACGACTTAAACTGTCGCATTTGCCTTCATGCAATGGATATCAAGATTTGACATTCCTCTCTATGTAATCTCAGGTTGAGGACCACAATTTGAATAGAAATCTTTTCACCGAGCTGTCAAAATTAATTGGATTTCATAGACTCCGTACAAGCGCTTACCACTCTTCAGCAAATGGTCAAATCGAAAGATTTCATCGGTCTCTGAAGAGTTTTTCCATGGCGCGAAAACAAAATTGGTTACTTCTTCCAGTCATCATGCTAA
>JABUQX010063718.1:87500-92500 GCA_015478945.1 Trachelipus rathkii | reverse complement strand
TTGCTGAGAAACAGACATGTGACGAGACAGGTTAAAACACTTATTTATACCACGATTCTGAGACCGGTACTTTTATTTGGGTCGGAGTCGTGGACACTTACAACCAGAACAAGGAGTAAGATCGTGGCGGCGGAGATGAGGGTGTTGAGGTTGATAGTGGGGGTGACCAGAAGAGAGAGAAGAAGGAATACTGAGATAAGAGAGGAGTTGGGGGTCGAGGCGGTGGAGGATTTGATCGAGAGACAACAACTGAGATGGTATGGACACATCAGAAGGATGGATGAAGATAGATACCCGGCCAGATTTTATGCATGGCAGCCTGCAGGTAGAAGACCGGCCGGACGACCAAGGAAAAGATGGAAGGATGGAGTGGCGGCGGCTGTGGCGAAGAGAGGATGGACGCTGGATCAGGTGGAGGAACATCGACTGTACGAGGAGAGGGTCCTGTGGAGAAGCATTGCAAACGACAGGGGATGACCCTACACGGAGGCGCTTGGTGAGAAAGGTGAGAAATATATATATATATATATATATATATATATATATATATAAAAATTTTCTAAAAATGTTTCTTAAATATACTACACGCGCGCACATACACCCACACCCCATTGATACATCACACACACACACACACACACACACACACACACACACACACACACACACACACACACACACACACACACACACACACACACACTAGAACGCCTAACATCTTAAAGCTTGTATATGGCGAGATATATAATGTGATTTTTTCCAAGAAAATGAAGAGAAAAGGAACACCTAAAATACAAAAATATTAAGATGTTGAAGCCTGACTTGTGGTTTTAGAAATGATAAGGTTGTATGGTGGATGGATTCAGTGGAAAGAGCAAGGAAAGTGATTTTTTGAGGCATCTAAAACAACCCTGTTTTCTTCCGTGGTCTCAAATAGAAATTGAGGAGAAAGACTGCATGACTTTCTCATTCAAGGTCTTCCTCCTAGAGGGGGTGAGGACTCTCCCCAAAATAAAGAAGTATTGAAGGGTGAGCCGTTGAAAGCATAGGAGTGGATAGGGAACAAGTAATCGAGAAAAGGTCACAGTAAAAAGTGCTGGAATTGAACAGAATCATGAGGAACACCATTATTGATTGATAGGAAGAACAGAGATTGTCTGCAACGGCTGCTATAGAATGACCTTGAAAAAAAATAAGTTAGAAGGCCACAAAGAGAAGGTCAGTTATCGAGTGAGAAGTTTTGATATCAAAACTGCAAGACTATATCGAGGGTTTTTCCATAAGTAAAAGACTATGAAAATGCCAAAGAACAGACGACAAAGAATCAGAGACATGGGAAGAAGATCACCACAGAGCCTCCCTTAAGAAAATTATACAAGATCAGATAAGGTTAGAACAATTAGATGTTTCAATCTCTGTTAATGACAGGACAATAGTTAGAGTTGAGATGCGGGTCACCCTTGGCACGTTTTGAATGACAGGACACTCTAACAGAAGGAAAAGTCGGAGGTGGAAAGGAAGTTTACTAAATCAGGGTTAAACGTGAGGAAGTACAAGTTTTAAGAGTAAACAAGAGGGATAATTAATATTTTTGGTGACTTTTGTCGTTGTCCAAACACCTTATTTACCACAACTTATTCAGTTTCTCTAAAGAACATACTACTTAGTCCTTTTCCAAGATGCTGTTGTATCCGAAGAACCGTAGATGAGTGATGATGGATTATAGTGCCAGAATATTTTAAAAATTAACATACTATTATTTGCAGTTAGTCTGCTTGTGGTCATTACTGTCTCAGAGTATGAATTAGTAGAGGTGGTCTTCAGCCTTCCTAAACAGTAAATTTTTTATAGAACATCCAAATATCTGTGTTAAAAAGTCCAGCCACACACGTTTCATTAGGTAGCAACGTATGTATATTCTTGAAATACTGAATAGAGGAAGGAATCTCTGGTGCTATACATGCGCCAGTCAATCATCCAACGTTTTTAAACAACGGGTTTGTTTTCAATATCAAAAATAAATCAATACACACACGCATTATTATATCATCATTTCGCATACATACATATATATATGTATATATATATATATATATAGCAGTTATATATATATATATATATATATATATATATATATATATATATATATATATATATATATATATATATATATATATATATATGTGTGTGTGTGTGTGTGTGTGTGTGTGTTTGGTGTGTAGGTGTGTGGGTGTGTGGGTGTGTGTGTGGGTGTAATTTGGCTGTGTGAAAACAAACCCTGCTTGTTTAAAAACGTTGGAATGATTGACTAACGCATGTATACTTTCGAAGATTTCTTCCTCTATTCGAATGATTTCACAAGAATCATACATACGTTGCCACCTAATCATGACAATATTAACAGACTTTTAGCACACTAGTGTTTTGAGATGTTCTATAAAAAGAAATTTCCTTGTTTAAAGCGAGAGAACGTGAAGTCCCTGTTATGAGCATCCTCTACTAATTCATACTCTAGAGATAGTAATGACCACAAACTTCCGAATAAGCATATTAAATGTATGTATGTTAATTCTACCTTGTATTTTTCTAGAGGATTTTTAGGTTAAATGTCTTTTACTGGTAGATTGTCTTTTTTCAATCGCTTTTCTGCACGCTCCAGTTGGCCCCATTGTTTGTCAAATTTTACTTCTTCATCTGACAAGATAACACAAGAGAGGATTCCTGAAAATGTTGAACTATCTGACTCCCGCCCAGATTTCTGTTCGATAGTTTTATTCATTTTAAGTCCTAGTTCACAGAGAGCATTCCTAGCTTTTGATATCAGATCTTCAGTTCTGAGGAAGATTCTGGACTGTGGATCAACAAAGATGGCGGACAAAAATATTTTATTTTCTGTTAACATTCTATCCCTTATTTCCATGGAATTTTTTATATCATTTGCTAAAATCCCTTCTCTATAAAAAATTTCTTGCAGTCAAGTCTTCTGATTGAGTATTTTTTGTTGTACAATATGGGTGTTTTAATAATTCTTTAAGGGTTTCGATTTGTTCCCACAGACTATCGAAGAGAGAAAGTTCAGGAGTACCGGCAGCCATCATACTAATATAGTCTTTTAGTTGCAGAAGCCTTTCAAGTATAAGACATGCAATTCCCCATCTTGACTCTTGATCTAAGATTGCCACTTTTCAGCTTTGACAACTTTTACATTATTTTGGGGTACGTGCTGATTTTGCTATTTGTCTCGTCTTGCTTATAAGGATTGCTGTATGACTATTGCGGAAACCATCAAGCACTGCTAAATGTAAAGTAGGAATTCCAAACCTCGTTTGTGCAATGTTATCGTAATCGAAACATAGTCTATTCATAGTTTTATCAAGCTCATTCTGAAAAGAACTATTATTTCTTTGTTTTGACATTCAATAAAATCAGTATCACATTTACCAGCTTCCTGATCCTCATCCTTATTGTCCTTATTTAATTTTTCAATCGTACTGATCATGTTTGATGCGTTACCCGTAACTAAGCTAATTACTTGCCTCTTATAATTTCGAATTCTTTTAAAACGTCAATAACAAGTTTTTGGATATATTAGCTGAAATGTTGCGATTTGGTATTTCTTAATGCTAACGTTTCAGTAATATTCTCTTTATCTTCGTCCACATGCCTATTATTAGTAGCAAAATAATTTAGCTTTGCCCTTGTGTAAGCATCCATTTTTAAATGCACGAAGCGCCCCTTTAACCAATTTTTAACTTTATTTTTTTGCTTATCCGATTCTTCTAGAACTATTTTACGAATATTTTCCCGGTCTAAAGGGACTTCAAGTTTCGAAGCCATGTCTTCACACAGTGCTTAATATCCTGGTCTTTCAAAAAAAAACTAATGGGTTACTATTTTTAACAACCATTATAATCAATTGTATTTTGATTTATCACTTTTCACAGACAGAAATACTTTTTGACAATTGAAAATCGTATAGCTTTTAGTCTGAGTTTTTGAAAATAAAGGTTTACCTTTCTTTACAACTTTTGCAGCAATGTCTGGATGAGAGTGTTTTAAATGTCGCATTAATTTAAAGGGTCCAGTAGACGCATAGTAATTAGTGACCCCCATGAGTAACTGGTGGTTCGGTAAACTCTTTTAAACAAGATCGAACTGACTGCTTCCCATCAACTGTGTTAACTATTCCATATTTAAGTACATGAGGTGTTTTCGATTTTGGTTAAATTTCCACGATTTTTCTAAGGATATTAAACTTTATTAATTAAAGTTATCTATAGAAGTATAGAACCTTTTTTATTGTTGAATAATAAATACAAATAAGCAAATTTCTGAAAAAGGAGAATATATATATATATATATATATATATATATATATATATATATATATATATATATATATATATATATATATATATATATATATATATATATATATGTATATATATATATATGTATATATATATATATATATATATATATATATATATATATATATATATATATATATATATATATATATATATATATATATATATATATATATATATATATATAAATATAGAGGTATATATATACATATAAATATATATATATATATATATATATATATATATATATATATATATATATGTAGTAATAAAATTAATAATTTCTTAATTTTGTACTTGACGGAGCCGGAGCAGCTTCTTTTTTTGCGGCTCCGGCTCCAGGCCCTCAAAGAAAATTTCGGCTTCGGCTCCCGCTCCGCCCCGCTCCACGCAAAACCTCCCTACCCGCAGCACTACTTGAATGTTCTAATTTCTTGTACTTTGTGTACGCCGAAAGGTTATCCTGAAGGGACATGCGAGCGGTCTTTCAAATTTGAAAGCGCACCTTATAAGGGAAAAACACAATATAGATAAAAATATATATATATATATATATATATATATATATATATATATATATATATATATATATATATATATATATATATATATATATATATATATATATAT
>JABUQX010063718.1:77500-82500 GCA_015478945.1 Trachelipus rathkii | reverse complement strand
AGCAACCTTACAGAATTAAAGAAATTCCTTACATTTGATAAGCATTTTTTTACGATTTTGCGCTAAGGTTGACGAAAACGAACGAAAACTTGAGCATTTTTTTAGCACAAATGCAAAAACGAAAACGGCTTAAATTAACCTTTGTCTGCATGATTGAAGATTTAATCAGTTCATGGATTGGAACTTGGAAAGGATTATTATATTTGTATTTTGCAACTCTTTGTTACAATGTGAGGGAAGTTTAAAACGTTCAGTTCCTAGATTTTAGGAGTAGTTCACTATGCTTTGAAAGTTTTAGGATGTGTTGTTGAAATCTATACTTTGTTGATCGAGATATTCTCGACGTGGAGAAGAATGGATGCAGTGTTTTTTTAAAATTCTAAATGGCTTTTAAAGTGGAAAGAAAAGTGTGGAAATGAGTTTGAATTCTTGTGTAAATTATAGTCAAAATAGGCCTGAGAATAAAGGATGTAAAATAAAAATAAAAAGTTGAGAGAAAAGAATCTTTTTGGTCTGGATTTTGTTGAAACTTTATCATTAAGTTGCCAAAGTTATGGAAAATATATTTCAAAGTAACAAATTAGTTTACGTTAATATTTAAGATTGGATCCTATTGTGTTGATTATAATTTATGTCTCTTGGGTTTTATCTGTGCCTGAATTGGATTAGTGGGATCTGAATCTACCGAATCTTTGGACAGAGATTGGTACAAAGCTTTAATTTCTAATCTCTTTTCCGATATATATTCTACTCTCTAATCTCCTTTTAGATCGCTCTATAGAAGCTGTTGCAGTCGGTCCGTCGCTCTTTAAATCTTTCAGTGGAAGTGTTCCTCAATGTTGTTTTCTTCCATGACATTTTTTAAATACTTTTCATCAATTTCTTCCGTCACTTTTACCAGCTGTAAACTCATATCACGATTACTACAGACATTGTTATCTCTTTCAATTCAAAAATCGTTCCATTCAATCACATTGGCCGATGTTAAGATGGTGCCATTGGAACAAAAAATAGCTTCTGATCTTCCTCATATTTCTTACTTAGACCCAGATAAATATGTATGAGCAGCTGGGCTGCGGAGCCGGCAAATTTTTTTCCGGCTCCGACTCCGGCTCCGGCTCCATCATTTTAAAATTACCCGGCTCCGACTCCGGCTCCGGCTCCAGCATTTTAAAATTACCCGGCTCCGACTCCGGCTCCGCCTCCAGCATTTTAAAATTGCTCGGCTCCGACTCCGGCTCCGGCTCCGGCATTTTAAGATTGTTCGGCTCCGGCTCCGGCTCCGCTCCGGCTCCGGCTCGGCTCCAGCTCCGACCTCACAGTTATAATTCAGCACTCCATTTTTCAAAATGGCAAATCATTAATTCTCTGTTACAAAATTTTTATGGTTTGATGAAATTGAATGTTTGTTAATGACATCTTTATTCACTTAGAATTAAAAACTTAGAAAATATTTTATACGGTAAATCCACGGCTCCTCAGAAATACAGAAAAAATAATTCACTTTCTTCTAAATTTTAATACAATTCCTCTTCACGAACGATAGGAACTGCGCATAATTTTTGTTTACGTATAATATTTTTACTAAAAGTTTTTTATTTTTTTTTAAACGGAAAAATTATATTTCAGCTTCATCCTAGAGTTTAAAATAATTTCTCCTTTGATCTATGATCTGCCTGAACATGTGTTATAATTTTATTCAAAACATTTTTTATATATAAAATATTATAATTCACTTTCTTCCCTAAATTTTAAAATAATTTCTTTTGAACTGCCTTAGCATATGCACCATAAATTTATCCAAAAACAATTTTCTTAAAAATAAAACTTTAACTTCAATAAAATCCTCCTTTGGCGATCTCCACAGATCCAATTTGTGTACTTTTTAAAGCAAATAAGTTCTCCACAATATTCATGACTAGGAGGAAAGCTGTAACTGTGTAGCCATCTTGAAAAATTTTAGGATAGTAGGGAAATCTTCTTTAATTAACTGTTAATTTTGATTTCCAGTTGATTTTTATTATTTCATCTAATGCCTTGTGATTCTAAAAATTTATATTTCTAGAGGGTTTAGTTTAAGATCTTTTACTGATGGGTGTCTTTTTCAGTCACTTTCATGCTCAATTGGTCAATTTTTACCTCTACATCTGACCGCAAGATACAAGGGAGGATTCCTGAAACTGCTAGGAGAGAGGCGCCATCGATCGACCAGTTTCTCGATAGTATTCATCTGAAGTCCTAGTTCACGAAAGAACATTCTAGCTTTTGTATCAAAGAGAGATCTTCAGTTCCAAGGGAAGACATTTACGCTGTGGACCAACAAAAGAGATGGCCCGACAAAAAATATTTTTGTTTTCAGGGTGTAACATTCTTTCCCTTTATTTCTATTAATTTGTCATTTGATAAAGTCATTCTCTATAAAAAAATTCTGCAGTCTGAAGACTTCTGATTGAATATTTTTTTAGTGTTTTCATTGTTCCCACCACTATCGGAGAAAGTTCAGAACCGGCAAGCATCAGCGCCTAATATGGTCTTTTAGTTTGCAAGCCTTTCGAGCAATAATACATGTACTTCTCCATCTTTTCTCTTGATCTAAGATTGAAATTTTTCCATTGACGCTTTAGAACTTCCATTAATATTGGGATTCGCGTTGTTTTTGCTATTTGTTTCGCCTTGCTTATAAGATTTACTGCATGAGTATTGCGAGATAATCACGCGCTGCTAACATAAAGTATGAACTCCACACCTCATGGCTATTGTGAAATGTTAATGTCATCGGAACGCATAGTCTTATCATAGTTTTATCAAGTTCATTCACTGAAAACAACTATTGCTTCTTCGTTTTTGACATATAAAACCAACATCACATTTACCACAGCTTCTTGTTCCTCATTCTCATTGTCCTTATTTAATTTTTTCAATCTCGTGCTGATCATGTTTGATGCGCTATCCGTAATTAATAGATACTTGCCTCTTATTATTTCGAATTCTTTAAAACGTCAATAACTTAGTTCTTGGATATATTAGCTGAAATGCTGCGATTTGGTATCTCTTACTGCTAACTATTATTAATATTGTTTTTATCTACGCCCACATATCTAATATTAATAGCTAAGAGATAATTTAGCTTTTGCCCTTGTGCAAGCATCCATTTTTAAATGCAGAAGCGTCCCTTTAAGCAATTTTTAAATTTATTTGCTTATCCACTTCTTCTAGAACTGTTTTACGAATATTTTCCAGGTCTAAGGAACTTCCAGTTTCGAAGTCATGTATCCACATAGTGCTTTAAGTCCCGCTCTTGCAAAAAATCCTAATGGGTCACTATCTTTAACAACCATTATAATCAATTATAGTTTGAATTTTTCATTTGACATAGACAGAACAAGTTTTTAACAATTGAAAGAAGTATCCATTTTAGTCTGAATTTTCAAAAATAAAGGTTCATCCTGAACAGCTTTTTCTTCACCTTTTTTTTTAACAATTGCAGCAATGTTTGGATGAGAGCGTTTTAAATGTCGCATTAATTTAAAGGATCCAGTAGATGTATTGTGGCCCCATGAGTAACGGTGGTTTGATAAACTCTTTAAATCATGATCGAACTGACTGTTTCCCATTAACTGTGTTAACTATTTCATAATTGACAAATGTAAGTACTTTTATCTTCAGAGAGAATAAAATATTCAAGTATATGAGGTGTTTTCGATTTTGGTTTAGTTGACATGATTTTTCTAAGGATAATAAACTTAATTAATTAAAGTTACTTATAAGAAGTATAGAACCTTTTTTAGTTTTGAACAATAATAAATAAACGAAGCTAGGACATAATTGTCGACAGGTAAAATGGTCGACAGGTCAAATAGTCGACAAAAAGTGTCGACCATTGTCGACCCAAATGCTGTCTACAATTTTGACATTTTTTAAAAAAATGTGTCGACAATTTTGACAGTAAAATTTTTTTTACTATATCGATTAATCGATATATTACTATCGATATATCATATTGACATGAATTTTTTTTTTTTTTTTTTTTTGAAAAAAGCTACCCCAAGGGTATACCGCCCCGATGGCAGAAGTCGGGTCTCTCGGCCTTCGGGGGAACTACGGGGGACTAATTCCCCCTCCGGGGAGGGTCTCAGGGCAGCTGCGGTATTTGGGTGTCGCGGGGGTTCCTCCGCCCCACCTCCCCTACGGAGCTGCGGGATACATGAGATCGTCCACCTACTGTTCCCCCGTCGGCTCAGGCCCCCTATTTTGCCGTATATATATATATATATAATACTTGCTATATATATAAAAATATATATCTTCTTTATATGTAACTATATATATATATATATAAATATACATATATATATATATATATATATATATATATATAACACTTAGAACTAGAACTATATCATAACTAATATAGATATATATACATATAATATATATATATATCCTGTCGACGTTTTTGACACCTTCTGAAAATTTATTTAATGATTAATCGATCGATTAATTATCGATTATTTAATCGATATTATTTAATCGATTTTTTAATGTAATCGACGATTTACAACGGACACATTATGAGAAAATGTTAATCAAACCAAATGCTGTCGACGAAAATCCTGTCAAGGCAAAATGATAATGAAACACGTTTTTTTGACGCCTTCTGAAAATTCAAATTTGCATGTCGACCAATTTCCCTGTCGAGAGTGTATGAGAGGATTTCCTAAAATAAACACTTCAAAGAATATTTCTTTAAAAATATATATATTTTTTTTTTTATATATATATACTCACCGATATATATACTCTTTCTCTCCACACTCTTACTTATCATATATATATATATATATACTCTTTCTTTCTTTCTCTTTCTTTATATATATATATATATATATATATATATATATATATATATAGCTATATATATATATATCCGTTTAATCAGCAAAATCACTTTTAACTCAATGTCCAAAACTATAGAACTATCTAAGGATTGGAGGTGATTC
>JABUQX010063718.1:65000-72500 GCA_015478945.1 Trachelipus rathkii | reverse complement strand
CCAACCCTAATTTTTTTATCCATAATTTTTCGGCAGCCCTATTTTTCGACCAACCTTTGGTCTTCCTTGGGGCTAATTTTGAGAAACCAAATTTTCGGTCAACCCTTTGTATTCCAGGGGTACACATTCTGACACTTGATCTTTTTCGACTTGTACGCTTTTTGATGACCAGATTTATTGATGGTTCAATTTTGATGGTTCCCAAATCACCGTAAGAAATATCTAGGGATGTTCTATTAGTATTCTAGTGAGTATTAGATGAGTGCCAGGTGACTGCCAATGAGTGCCAATTGAGTGCCAATGAGTGCCAATGAGTGCCACATAGTGCCAATGAGTGCCACATAGTGCCTACTGAGTGCCACTTTTTTCAAGCCTTTTTCTACCTCCATGATCGAATACCCCTAATATGGTTTTTTGTGTGGGTGCTACCCCTAGGTTATAACGGTATGGAGGATTAAATTGGTGTATTTACAGGTTGCAGATGCTCTACTATGAGTTAGTCTTTTCTAACACTTATACCCTATATATCAATATATATAATATATTATATATAATATATATTATATATATATATATTATATATAATATATATATATATTTATCAATATTATATATATTATATATATATATATATATTATTAACTTGCACACACAGCATACACCATACACTATGCACTTAACACACATTCATGTGACACTTAACCACTATGACATCTTATTAAAGCACTTACACTCTGCCATAACACTTACACTAACCCATATACACTTACACTCACACTCCCCATAGACACTTTCACTTACATACATACACACTATGACCCTTATAAGCACTTACACTTACAATTACACTTACACTCACACACGCACAGTTACCACTTACACTCACACTCGATATTTGAATGCGTCAAATTTGATGCTCCACTTTGATGCCTAGACATTGATGCTCACATTGATGCCTCAACTTTATGGATTGATAACTCACATAGAACAAGTTAATATTAAATGGTCTCCCCAGATCATACTACCCACCGGGCGCAGCGGCGCCCCTTCCGCGCAAATGAGCCACCCGCCGCGTTCCCCTGCCGCCGCTGCGCCCGCAGGTCAATATTTCCGCGTTCCCGCCGCCGACGCGGGCGCCCGCAGGCGCAAAATATTTTCCGCGTTCCCGCCCCGCCGCGAGCGCGCCCGCAGCGCAATATTTCCGCGCGGAATGAAAATAATATACTACGCAGTCATTCATTTTTAAATTTCATCTTAAACATTTTGTATTAAAATTTCGCGAACCTAAAACTGTTAACTTCATTACAAGACCTATATTTTACACTTATTATTCAATACAGACATCTTTTATATTTTACTTAGTACTTTTAATTTATAAATTTTAAACATGTATTAAGAAGGAAAAACCAGAGTGGCTGATATAAATCATTTTATTTTACTAACAATTGTAACGAAATTTATAAAAACATGTAACATTACATACCTTATAAGCAGTAAAATCAGTAAATCAAATATCCTATGTAACCGTAACACCTAATGGGATTAGTATGCTTCTTGTTTTTACTGTTTTACTCGCTTAACTCATATGTTTTAACTGCTTTAACTACATATTTAATTAACATTACATCCCTAACTAGCTGTAAATTCAGTAGACATCTAATAGAGGTGTTATCAAGCAACAAGGGGGTTCAGTATGCTTTTGTTTACTGTTTTACTGCTTTAACTCATATGTTTGACTGCTTTAACTCATATATTTATTACATTACATACCTTAAAAGCGCAAATTCAGTAATCAATAGAGGGTTACATTAGTCAACAAGGGGGTTAGTTGCTTTTGTTTTACTGTTTTATCTGCTTTAACTCATATGTTTTAACTGTCTTTACTCAATATATTTATAACATTACATACCTTCAAAAACATGTAATCAGTAAATCAATTAGAGGTTACCTAGCACAAAGGGATTAGTACGCTTTTGTTTTACTGCTTTACTACATGTTTCCACTGCTTTAACTTCATGTTTTACTGCTTTAACTCATATGTTTACTGCTTTAACTCATGTTTTACTGGCTTTAAAACTCATGTTTTACTGCCTTAACTCATATGTTTACCTGCTTTAACTCATATATTATTAACATTTATTTTTTCTTTTCTATTTTTTATTTTGTTTTAATACTTTTATTTTTATTCTTTTATTTTATTTTAATTATTTTACTTTTATTATTTTATTTATTTTAATTATTAATTTTTATTTAACTTAGTGTTATTTACCTTATGCCTATTGTTATTATTATTTAACACACAAACACACCCCAAACCAAACACACACACACACACCACACACATCACCACCACACCACAGCACCCTGTTAAACATAGTCAAATAAGGTTTTCCTTTTTTTTTTTTTTTTTTCTTTTTTTTTTTTTTTTTTTTTTTTTTTTACAGTTGTCACTACACCCACTCACGGGCAGACCCTATTCAAGGGGGGTGTTACACACTCTCAGAAGTTAAACAACTATCACATATCAAATAAGTTCTCTTGTATGAACATAACGTAATAATTATTAAAACATTGTTATGTTTTAATTAAATACGTACAGTTTCATATACTCATTCCAGATTATAACTAAAATTATTGTCAAAAGTTTCTTAAACCTTCTATAATAAATCAAATCATTATCTTTGAACAAAGAATTTATTAATAACTGTTAATACTTTTTTTATAAATTTTATCACTATCAAGTTTTAAAATAATTTTTACTAAAATTTATGAAATTTTATTAAAAAACATATATTTACGTACCTTAAAGCAATAATCAATAAATCAGTAAGGCAAGTCCTAGCAACCCCTCACAGACCATCAGCTAGCCACGTTTTTGTTCTATTGCTTACTGCTGTTTAACATCTCTTAGCCATGTAATAAGTATAGAAATAACAAAAAAAGTTCTTCTCTGCTAGCATAACATGTATTTTATTATAAAATCATTCTAAGTTTTTACTTAAAAATAACAATTATTCACTTTACATTTATATTCATCCGCTCTGATGTAATTAAAATATTTCAAGTTTATTAAATAATCCGGATTTTTCTTTATTATTATGTAATTTATCTAGGTACATGACAATTTCCAGCACAGAAAATCACAACAACCGCAACTCCTTACAAGATACGAAATCTGCCTCTCTCTGTAAAATGTGTTGAAATAACTTCTTTAGCCCTAATTTAGGAAAATCCTTTTTGTACCCCGGGGCGATTTAAGCTAATACCAGGTCTAAATGATATTTCAAAACTGACGTCTCTTTTCCCGTAAAAATGTGGTGCAATAACTACGTTAGGCCTAAATTAGGCCTAATTTAGGATAACCTTTTTGTATCCCGCGCTGATTTAAGCCTAATACTGGTTCGTAAAAAGGTAATTCCAGTATAGACAAGCAATCGAGAATCAATGTTATTATTTTTTATAAATATATATCAACGAAACACTGCTGATCGTAAGATGCCTTTAAAGCAGGTAAGAAGGATGTTTACCTTTCTTGAGTGGCACGGAGTAATCTTATCTCTATGTGAGCTCGTATGTGAGTTGGCCGGAATATTTTCGCTTTCTGGCCTTTTAAGGTATTAATAACATGTTTTTTCATATCCTGACCCTTGTTTATTTAAACTATATGTATAGTTAAGCTTTAAGAGAACTTTTATAATTTATATACATTCAACTCTTTAACATACATGTAATTCTTTATTTAAGAAAGTAAAATAAGGATAATATAACTTAAATTTTCTTAACAAAGTTCTAATAACATTACTTAACAATATATATATAGATATATATATATAATATATATATATATTATATAATATATATATATAATATATAATATATAATATAATAAATTATATATATATATATATATATATATATATTTATATATATATATTAATATATAAGGTTAACAATAAATATAATACAATATTCGTTAAAATTATTACAAATGAATTTATATATATATATATATATATTATATTAATATATATATATATATAATATATATATGATATATATATCTTATATATAATATATATATATAATATATATAATATATAATATATATAATGTTATATATATATATATATATATATTATATATATTATAATATATATATATATATAATATATATATAATATATATATATATATATATTATATATAATATATAAGTTTACATTAAATATAATACAGGAATATTATTATATTATAACACTCTTCCACATACATTTACAACATGATGTTACTGATATTTAATTAAAATTCTCGTAAGGATCTTTGCAATATGCCAATGCATTTTAATCATGTATCGAGATATAGTTTCTGTATTCAGTAATATCCTTCAGTTAACCAATTATGTAAAAAGTCCCAGCTCAGATATCATAGTATATTTACAGTCTGGATCACCTGCATAAATACTTTCTTGCCATTGTTTTCTAAGTGGATAAATGAATTTCTGTACGTCTATAGAACTTAGGAAGCGATCGATGATGGGCGTAGGATCATCGATCAGAGTTTTCTTAAATGCGTAGTATTCTTGGTATAATACAGTAATGAATTACGGTTACGTAATTTGAAAATAACACATATGTCTTCTTCATCTGCTTATATACGATCGTTCTGCTCGAGCGTACCTCTAACATATATTTCATCTGCATTAGGCCTGAAATGTAGAATCCAAATGATGTATGGTTCATAAGACGGCTTATTTTCATTATTTTCTCTCATCCATAATCTAACTTCTCAAATCTTGTGTGATGTATGTTTTATTGATGTTTGATATAAATGATAGGGGATGGTATATAGTGCTTATCGCCGTGGTTTCTCGCACAGGTAATAACTGTTTCGGTCAGTTTAAAGCTGAGCTGGTTTAAAGTATTGGTAAGCCACTCTTCAGTGTGATTCATATACAAAGTAATTCATCTGACTCACGAAAATACGCTTGGTGATTATAACATGGTGAGTGGGTAGTCACAACTTGAAAAATTAAATGCCAGCGGGCTTCTTTATATAAGAATGATAACCCTACTTCCGTGGGATCTTGATTTCACTGGACACTTGTCTGTATTGAGTATATCCTGTTAGTGAATCATATATATCACTTAGTGAAATATAGAACACTTTAATTACAAATGCAGAGAGCTTGTGCACCGCTTAACAGCTAAACGAGTATGATTTAAAATGAGTTTGGATCTAAAACACACCTGCTCAAATATGTTTAAAGACACTAAGATAATTTTCACTCCAAATCACAGATACAGCTCAGGATATGAAAGAAACATGTTTTTTACATACCTAAAACCAAAAAGCGAAAAAAATTCTCGGCCAATCACATACGAGCTCATATAGAGATAAGGATTACTTCCGTCCACTCACCAGAAAGGTAAACATTTCCTTCTTACCCGCTTAAAGATCTTACCATTCCAGCATGTTTCAGTTTGGAAATATATTTATAAATAATAATAAAATTAGATTGATTCTCGATTCCTGTCTATACTGGAATTACCTTTTGACCTGATATTAGGCTTAAATCAGCCCCGGGGTACAAAAAAAGGTTTATTCTAAATTTAAGCCTAAATTTAGGCCTAAAGTAGTTATTTCAACACATTTTACAGAAAGAGGTCAGTTTGAAATATATTTTGACCTGGTATGTAGGCCTGTAATCGCCGCGGAAAAAGTCGTATCCTAATTTAGGGCTAAAGTAGTTATTTTAACACAATACATTTTAAAGAGAGAGGTCAGTTTCGTATCTGTAAGGAGTGCGGGTTGTTGTGTTCTCTCGTGATGGATTGTCAATGTGTACATAGAAATAATTAATTATAAGAAAATCCGAATTATTTAAAAAACTTTGAAATATTTTTAATTACATCGAGCGGATAATATATAACTGTTAAGTGAATAATTGGTTTTTTTTACATAAACCTAAGAATGATTTTAATATAAATACATGTTTGGCTAGCAGAGAAGAAATAATTTTTGGTTGATTTTATACTTGATTACATGGCTAAAGGATGATGTTAAAAGCAGTAAGTCATAGAGCAAAACGTGCCTAGCTTGGTGTCAGAGGGGTGCAGGGGCTTGCCTTAACTGATTTATTCGATTTATTGCTTTAAGGTACGTAAAAAATATGTTTTTAATAAAAAAAAAAAACATTTTAGTAAAATTATTTTTAAACTTGATAGTTATAAAATTTATAAACAATAAATAATATTAACAGTTAATAATAAATTCTTGTTCAATAGATAATGATTGATTTATTTAGAAGTTTTAAGAAGACTTTTTGAAAATAATTTTTAGTGGTATAATTCGAATGAGTAATATAAACTCGTATTTAAGTAAATATAAAATGTTTTAATATAATTATACGTTAATGTTCTACAAAAGAACTAATTTGATATGTTTAAACAGGGTGTGTGTGTGTGTGTGTGTGTGTGTGTGTGTGGTGTGTGTGTGGTGTTTGTGGTGTGTGTGTGTGTGTTAAATATAATAACAAAAGGCCCGAATCGAAGTAAGTACACTGTATAAAATAAAAATAATAATAAAATAAAATAAATAATAAAAGTAAAAATAATAAAAATAAAAATAAAAGAATAGAAATAAAAAAGTATTAAAACAAATAAAAATATAAAAGAAAACATAATGTTAATAAATATATGAGTAAAAGCAGTAAAACATATGAGGTAAAGCATAAAAACAGAGTAAGGCATAAAACATGAGTTAAATGCAAAGTTAAAAACATATGATTAAAGCAGGTAAAACATGAGTTAAAGCAGTAAAACATATAGTTAAAGGCAGTAAAGAGTAAAGACAAAAGCGTTATTAATCCCTTTGTTGCAGTAACACTCTAATGATTTACTGATTTACTTGCGTTAAGGTATGTAATGTTAATAAACTATATGAGTTAAAGCAGTAAAACATATGAGTTATAAGCAGTAAAACAGTAAAACAAAGCCATACCTAACCCCCTTGTGTATGTAAACACCTCTATTGCGATACTGATCTTATCAGCTTTAAGGTATGAATGTTAATAAAATATGTGTATAAAGCAGTAAAACATTGAGTTAAAGCAGTAAAAACAGTAAAACAAAATAAAGACATACTAACTCCTCTGTGTGCTATGTAACACGTCTATGATTTACTGATTACAAGCTTTAAAGGTAGGGGGGGGGGGGGGGGGGGGGGTGTAATGTTTAAAAACATGAGTTAAAGCAGTAAACATATAAGTTAAGCAGTAAAACAGTAAACAAAAAGCATCTAATCCTTGAGGTGTTAGGTAACATCCTCTAATTGATTACTGATTACTGGCCTTTAAGGTCATGTAATCTTTAATTCTTTTAATAAAATTTCGTACAATTGTAGTAAAATAAAATGATTAAGTATATCAGCCACTCTGGTATGTTTCTTCTTACTACATTTTTTAATAATTATAAAATTAAAAAGTATAAAGTAAAAAATTAAA
>JABUQX010063718.1:37500-60000 GCA_015478945.1 Trachelipus rathkii | reverse complement strand
ATCCCTGCAACGATTCCGAGCTGAGAGAAAACTAGCAAGAGTGATAGGAGAACGAGATTTTTCCTTTCCAGATATGCATTGTCTCTATCCTGATGGGCACGAGAACAAGTGCCATCGATCCACATTTTTTTGAGGAGAAAACGTTTTAGTTGAAGATGGGATGAATCTGCTCATTCCCTCGGTGATTACATCCCCCACTTTTTCAGCAGACGCCGAAGTGTCCTCCGAGTCAAAACAGGATTTACATCAAGAGTATGTAGCGATGAAGCGACTCATTACCCCCAATTAGCCCGATTAAAGTGCCAGAAAATACGCTTAGGGCATGGTGGAATTGCTGCAGAGAAAGCATTATAATTAAGAGCTACAAGATTGTAGTCAGTGTTATCGACAAGAAGAAAAATGGTGTATTTGTAGCAAAAAGGAGTAGTGGTGAAGCATAAGTCAAGTGTGTTTAAGAATTGGTTAGGGCAATCTGTGATGCGTGTAGGTTACTTAATCAGCTGTTTCAGATCGCTGAGAATACTGAATGTTTTGACCTCTTTCTCACCTGTATTAGTATGAGAGGACCTCAACCACTCGGTGTGATGTACGTTGAAGGTCCCCCAAGTAGAGGACCTCGGCATTTGGATAAGAAGTAACATTCTTGTGAGAAGGGCCGGAAAATCTGTTCCATTAAGAGTGTTGTAGCAGAAACACAAGATAATAATAGTAGTAGTAGTAGTAGTAGTAGTACTAGTAGTAGTAGTAGTAGTAGTAGTAGTAGTAGTAGTAGTAGGAAGAAAGATCTTAAGCCATAGAATATAAAAGTTTGGAGATTCAAGGTTTTCGAGACGTGCTACAGGGGTGTTGATGCTTATACAGGCACATAAACGATCATTTAGTCAGAAACTGGGAAAAACGTTGTAGTTAGAGATAAGTTTATTAGGGAAAGAATCCTTGGATTGCTTGGTCTCAGACAGAAGTAAGAGGTTAGGATGAAAGTCAGAGAGGAGATACTCCACAGATTTGAAAGAGTCTAGGTCACGGACCTTGGCAAAGTCAATAGAAAATTCTCGTCCACGCCCACTCCCTACGTCCACTCAATTCTGACATTCTTAAAAATACTTAAAAATGACTAAAACTAATGTTACTGTTAAAACTTAACTTAAAGGTATCCCACGGTGATGCTAACCTACATTAAAGCCATAAAATAACAAAACCTAAATAATAAATTTTATAAAATCTTATATTAATAGAGGAAAATAAAACTAAAACCCTATGTACCAACTATTAACAACTAAAAAAGTGCTAAAAAGGAAACTAAAAACTTATCTTAAAATTCGAGAAGGCATGGGTTACTGCTAATTTTCGGATTCCTTATAGACATTAAAGACAGGTAATAAAACTATATTAACACTAAATAACACTTAAATAACAGGTGATTTAATTAAAACTTGAGGTAAAACCACTAAAATTTTAATCAGACATAGTTAAAATAACATCGGGAAAAACAAGCGCAGCAGGGCAAGATTGGGATTGACTGAATGTGGAACTTGTGTAACAAAGCGTATGTGGGGGATATAGTTCCAAAGGATTGGTAATAGAGCGACAATTGTACATTTATATAAGGGTAAAGAAGAATTACATTATAGAGGAATTAGTTTATTGCTTTTTGTATGGAAGATATATGCTGGTATTTTGGAAGAGTGCGTCGAGTGATTGATGGACTGATTGGCGAAGTGGTAGAGCATGTGTAGAGCAAATCTTCACATTGAAACAATTGATTGAGAAAATGAGAGAAGAGAAGAATAAATTGTATTCAGGTTTTCTGGACTTGCAACAGGCGTATGACATTATATGTAGGGAAGCTTTGTGGCTGTGTTAGTGATATATGGTGTTGGTGGTAGGCTTCTGAATGCAATCAAATGTATGTATGTGTGTCGATAGGGAAGCTTTTGTAAGAATAAATGGAGTGGAGTGGAAAGTGAACGGTTTAATATTAATAGTGAATTCGAGGCAGGGAAGTGTTATGTCCTCTTAACTATTTAATTTGTATATGAATGAGGCGATGAAAGAATTAGAGGTAGAGGTGGTAGGGAAGGTGTTAGACTGATAGAGAATGAGAGAGAGTGAATGGTGCCTTGCTTATTGCAGGCTAATGATTTGGTTTTGTGTGGCGATACTGAAGAAAGTTTGAAATGATTGGTAGAGGGGTTTGACGGGGTGTGTAAAAGGAAGGGTTTGAAAGTATATGTAGATAAGAGTAAGATGACGGTAGTGAGTAAGGGGAGTCCACGGTGTGAAATTGAGCTGTCGGTTGTAATATCATCGCACATACTCATACAATGAATAGCATGTCAGTATACACTGCGCTGATGTTATGTCCAAAGCATGTATTGAAAATGTTGAAGTTGTAAGAAAAATTTTGATGAAGGAGAAGAAAAAAGGAAACTAATGGAAAGGCAGGAACAGTAAGTAGTAAATGGCTCGAATGGTTTCTCTATTGTTAATGTTGCTGATGAAACTGGAGACATCAAAGGAAAAGAAATAGAGAAGTCAAAAGGTGTTGTAGACTCTTCAATAATTGAAGAAGCAGCCCAGAATGCTGAAATGGAAATTCCGAAAAGGAAAAAGAAGAAACACAGTAAAGAAGTGGAAGCTGAAAATATTAACACTACTCTTGAGATTTCATTAAATGAAAGCTCATTAGGTTAGTCTGCTAAGATAAAAAAAAAGATGAAGGAGAAGCACGCAGAAGAGGAAGATGTAGAAGGAACTTATGAAAATCAGTTTGTTAGTGTAGGTTCTTCGATGAACCTAGATGAAGGGGAAAATGTTTCTCAGAAGATGAATAAAAGGAAGTAAAAGACTAACGAAGAAGACTGAAATATTTTTAGTTATTTTTATTATTTTCTATCCCCTTCTTGAATAGGGCCTTGCCCGTGAGTGGTGACAATTTAATAAGGTAATAAGGAAAAAAAAGTATCCGAGTTACATATTAAGGTTATATTTTGGATGGAAAGGAAACGAATGATGCTACGTTGATTGGTGGGGAGGTGGCTGATGCAATTAAATCCTTAATGAATACAAAGGGACTAAGTCTTGAGTACGCCAGGGTTTTGCATGAGGGTATGTTGTTACCGATGTTAATGTGTAGTAGTTAAACTATGGTGTGGAATAAGAGGTATAGATCTAAGGTACAATCTGTTCAGCCGAACAATCTCAGGGGTGTGTTAGATGTTAGAAGAATTGGTAAAATGAGGAATGAACGTGTTAGGGAGTTGTGCAGTGTGAAGCAGGGCGTAAAGGAGAGAATAAATGAAAATGTATTAGGATGATTTGGTCCTATGAAGAGGATGGAGTTTAGTCGGTTGGTAAAGCGGGTGTATAGTGGTAAGTGTGCTGGGAATCGACCAGCTGGGAGATCAAAGAAAAGTGGATTAAGTCAGTAAAGGAACATCTGAAGGAAAGGAATGGGAGTTTGACAGAGGCGAGAAGAAAGATGCGTAATGGGAGTGAATGAAGGGGTTTTGTGAGGGGGTATGGTTGTGGACCTGGCCCAAGGGATGAACCCTACATTGACGAGATACCACAGTGGCGGTCCATTCCGGTGTTGTGAAGTATGATGATGGATTTTTGTCCGCGACATGCTCGCAATTAAGGATATGAGGGGATGGTAGAGGGGGGGGGGCTTTTCCCTCGACTTACGTCATGCTCTTCTACATAACTATTCCATTTCCGTGCATGTTACACACCCTATTCCCATCTGTGGGAAGTGAAGGGAGGGTAAAGAAATATATAATATATATATATATATATATATATATATATATATTTATATATATTATATATATATACTATATATATATCATAGACTGTATATATATATATATATATATATATATATATATATATATATATATATATATATATAATCTATTCTAGCGAGTCGTTTGCTGTTGTGGTTGATGTGTCTAAAACTTACATTAAGAGAGTTGTAGCAGAAACACAAGATAATAGTAGTAGTAGGGAGAAATATCTTAAGCTATAAAATATAGAAGTTAGGAGATTCAAAGTTTTCGAGACGTGTTACAGGGGCGTTGATGATTATACAGGCACAGATTCCACCATTTAGTCGGAAACTGTGGAAAACGTTGTAGTTAGAGATAGGTTCTTACCAGGTTCTACCACAAACAAAACCTTAATTTTTAAGCTTTCATTTCTTTCGGTATCTCTACACCAGCTCTCGCAAACAGCATCGCCATGCTTTAAATCTTTCAATATTTGATGTTCCTCAATCTCTTGCTATGTTAATTAATTGTAGCCTTTCCACTTTAGTGTCTGTGAGTCTATTCTACATTACTCATTTAATTTCAAAAATAGGAGTCCTACATAGTTCGAAGTAAACTGATGCTTTAAATCAATTGACCTGACCTCTAATTGGCCCCTGATATTTCTTGTATTTCTAACTTGAACAGATAAAACATGGATCATTTTCATGTCTATATTACTTAATCCTTTTTATTTCTCTACTAAACAACCTTCGAAAACATATATCCTAAATCTTTCATTGTCGTAAAATTTTTAAGAATTTCCCTTCCGCTTTCATTTTAAAAACTTCTAAGAAATTGGATGTTCTTAGTCGCCTTCAAAAATATTTTGAAGAAAGAGTTAGTCATTCAATAACATCTGCTCATACTTAGCCCTAGCTGTTTGCCAAATTGTATTTTCGCAATAGATATCTCGAAGATGTGGAAATAAGCTTTATTTTAGAAAATCGGTAAAAAAGTACTGTGATTAAGCCGATTTTCATAGTTGTTCACTCCAGAATATAGAAAGCCAAGCGATGTAACCAAATTATGAGGTGGTTTACCTTGACTATATAATATTACCACAATAAAAGGTTTATTATGCTTTTAGAAAATACGTGGTTCCTGGGCAGTGTCACCAATATCCATAAATCCACCAGGCCTTTTAAATTTTATCTGTGATTATTGCCTGAGGAAGAACGACGAGAATATTTTAAGGTTTTCTAGAATTATCTGAAAATGAAACGATATAATTTCTCTCCTTCAAGTTTCTACTCGTGCCAAGAAGTTTAAAAAGTTTAAAAACAGCGTATATTTTATTTTTTACCAAATTTATTAGCACTGTTGCTAAGACTTTCCAATTTTCAAAAAGTCATTCATGAGAATGCAATTAATATTCTAATCACAAGATTTGGAAGAATCCAAGGCAACTAAGGAATCCATCATTCACCTCGAGTAGTTCAGTTCTTTCTGTCTTTAAAAAAAAAAGAACAGAGATTCGCAGAAAAGAGTGAAAAACAGGATTTATTTATTTTGCAAGCAAAGAAACATTAGAAATCAATGATTCTAAGATTTTCTTCTCGTGCTTAGTGAATATAATTTTTTTTTTTTGGCGTTGTTCAACACAAGTTGTTCAATTATTCTTTTGAAATAATTCCATACTCAGTTTAAAAGTCTTCATTTCTGCATCAACGGAAAAAATAACTTCCAAATGTTTTAGTAAACTTAGTATAAATTTCTAAAAGCCAATTTGCAATAGACAATTTTGAATGACTGTCCTGTAAATTATTATATTTTAAAACTATTTAGAGAAACTCCCAAATATTGCATTGTTATTATTGTTTAATGTCAAATTTATCGTATTTACATTAAATTCTTGTAAGTTCAAATTTAATGATTTAATATAATAATAATAATATAATAATAATAATAATAATAATAATAATAATAATAATAATAATAATAATAATAATAATAATAATAATAATAATAATAATAATAATAATAATAATAATAATAATAATTAATAATAATAATAATATAATAATTAATAATAATAATAATAATTTAATATAATAATAAGAAATAATAATAAATAATAATCATAATAATAATAATAATAATAATAATAAATAATATAATAATAATAATATAATATAAATATAATATATAATAATATAATAATAATAATAATCAATATTATTAATATAATTATATAATAATAATAATAATAATAATAATAATAATAATAATAATAGAGTTGAAGCGTACCTAATTAGGTTCTGTTGGCAGACTCAAATTGCAGGGTCTGTTTTGTTTTAAAAGAAGAAAAAAAAGGTTGAATTTCGAAATAAATCTTTTCTTTCTTTTGCAAATTGAATTTAAAACTTTGGAATTCTAAAATTGTTTTACTTTTATTTTTCCATTTTAAATACGAATCTAAATGGCAAAAAAAAATCCTGTTCTCTCTCTCCATTATATATATATATATATATATATATATATATATATATATATAATATATAAATATATATCGTATATATATATATTAATACTATATATATATGATATATATATATATATTAATATTATATATATATTATATATTATATATTATATATATATATATATAAAATATATATATATATATATATATATTATATATATATATAGATATATTATATATATTATATATATATATATATATATATAGTATTATGATATATATATATATAATATTTATATATAATATATCATTTTTTTATATATTATATATATTAATAATCTATATTTATATATATTATATATATATATATATATATATATTATATATATATATATATATATATATATTATATATACAGTGCCTAAAATAATTAAGTTTAACAAAAAAGTGTCTTCTTTAAAAAGAAATAAAATAAAATTGAATTATGCTGTAATTTTGTGATTTGGTATATTCATCTGTGTGTTTTGCATTAAATTATGTTTATAATCTTTATTATATTTGATTTTCATTGAAAGGTATTATAATATGAAGTTTTTTTTATTGGAATATGATATTTTATATCATTTGTGAATATTTTTTTTTTATGCACAAAAAATTGCCATTACTTTCGCGCCAAAATTCAGAAGTTTTGGATTCGTGGATTCCACAGATGGGATTAGCAACGACAATTTTATACATATACTTCTAAACTTAAAAAATTATTTCAACTTGTGTGATATGCAACCAATATTTTGTATATATTATAATGTAATTTTTTATAAATATTCTAAATTACAATGAGTTTATTATTGATAACCACTCCTAAAAATAAAGAGGGCGCAATACATAGCTTTCAAGGAGGTGTAAGAGGCGACTTCAGCAGTGAAAACATCTAGCTAGTAGCTGTATCCGTAGGTCTTTCAACGTAAACGAAGTCATTACGAAAGATAACAAGAAACTCATCTACAATCTATTTTGTGGAAGAAAAGATGACTAAAACTGCAAACTCCATCACTACATAGTTGGTGACTCGAGAAGAACAACAACTTCTCAATAAAAATGCCTTCGGACAACGAGCAGCCCCCAGCAGAAGACCAGATCGAAGGATAAACTATTGCCGGTATTAAGGTGAAACCACCAGTGTTTTCTGAGACGACCGTTCCAACTTGGTTCCGAGTTTTAGAATCACAGTTTCATCTTGGAAAAATTGCCTCGAAGCCGAAGTACTTCCAAGATCTCTCACATCTCCCAACAGATGTCGTCGATCATATATCATCTACAAAACTTGACGCCCAAGACTACACTCTTCTGAAGAAATCCATCATTACCATCTACGAGAAAAGCAAATAGCAGTTATTCAACGAATTTATGTCCAAACAATCTTATAGTGCCAAGCATTCTCTATACTTAAGAGAAATGCTCAGTTATGGCACCAAATAAAAGATTGAAGAAGACATCATCAGAATGCAGTTCTTGAAAACACTTCCAACTTCTATTCGCCAAACTTTGGCTTCTCAGACGTCACTTACCCTTAAGAAACTTGATGAACTAGCCAATGATCTAGTTGTTTTGGTGTCATCCGCTCCTGTCATGGCAGTGTCAACAACAACGACTATGCAAGCAACTACATCAGCGACATCAATAACAACAATAACAGGAACACCTGTATGACTTGGTCCATGTAGTCAGAAACAAACACCCCATGTTTGCCGAGCACACATTTGCTTCGGTTAATAGACAAGATCATATAGGCCATGGTGCAAGTGACTTGACAAATCTAGCGTGCAGGTGCAACCCTCGTCTCGATCCTCTTCTAGATCTTCTCCTGGATTCTGTCTTTTTTCAAGTTGTGACCGGAAAAACACCTCTTTGTCCTTTAGAACTTCTTCAAACACCCAAAAATAGAGCTTCATACAACGAATTCATGATGAAATTTATGGCTCACATAAAAAAAACTGGATTTTCGAGAGCTACCACCCCTTCACTACTCCAGTACATCATCATATGTTCCTACCGAACTTCAACCTGCTCTCATATCTTTCTTCAAATCGATCGCATTCGGAAAAGTTTTGAAGCAGCTTCTTCTGACCCTTACAAGGTTCTTCAAAGAATAGGTCGATGCTACAAGATCCAACTTCATGATGCATGAACAGAACAGATGTAGTCTCGATTAGTCGTCTAAAGCCTGTCATACACCATTCGACTCCGCAGATGATTCCTCAATCAGTTGTGGATTCCCCTTCACAGACGACCACTTCATTCACGAAACAACAGGAACAAGCTTTAGTGCCTAGACGTAGCCCAGTACGACAAGTTCGCTTTAGTTTTTAATAGTTCCTCTTTTTGGGAGCGAGATAATATATAGTTTCTAAAATAACTAAGCTTAACATAAAAAGTGTTTTTAAAAAAGAAAAGAAATAAAAGAAAATGGAATTATGCTGTAACTTGTAATTTGGTATATTTATTTTTATGTTTTGCATAAAATTATGTTTATAATATTTGTTTTATATGATTTTCAATGATTGTATTATATAATTGAAATTTTTATTTGTATATAATATTTTATATCATATTATGTAAATATATTTTTGTTTTATTTTGCTTTATATGCACAAAAAAACTCATTGCTTTTGCACCAAAATTCAGTAATTTTGAATTCGTGGATTCCACAGATGTGATTAACAATGACAATTTTATATATATACTTCTAAACTTAAAAAAATATTTCAATCTTTGTGATATGCAACTATTATTTTGTATATATTACAATGTAATTTTTAATAAATATTCAAAGTCCAATGAGTTCATTATTGGTAACCAGTCTCGTAAAACCAAAGGCGCAATACATAGCTTTCAAGAAGGTGTAAGAGGCGACTTCAGCAGCGAAAACATCTAGCTAGTAGCTGTATCCTTAGGTCTTTCAACGTAAACGAAATAATTACAAAAGATAACAAGAAACTCATCTACAGTCTATGAAGTGGAAGCAAAGGGAAGAAAAGATAACCAAAACTGCAAACTCCATCACTATATATATATATATATATATATATATATATATATATATATATATATATATATATATATATATATATATATATATTATATATATAATATATATATATATATATATATATATATATATATATATTCCATCTCCTTTCCCCAGATTGGGGAAGAGGTGCGTCGCATACACCGGAAACAGAAAAGTAGTAGAAGAACATGATTCAAATGAAGTAAGAACTCTTCGCAGCCAGAAAAATCACGAGACTGTGACGGACCCTCTCTGTGGTATCTCGTCAATGTGGGGTTTATCCCCTGGGTCAGACCCACAACCATACCCCCTCACAAAACCCAGCCATTCACTCCTATTATGCATCTTTCTTTTCGCCTCTGGCAAACTCATATTCCTCTTCTTTAGGCATTCCTTTACTGACTCAATCCACTTTTTCTTCGGTCTCCCTGCTGGTCGATTCCCAGCTTACTAACCACTATACATTCGCTTAACCAACCGACTATCAACTATTCTTTCCATATGACCAAACCATCTCAATGTACTCTCGTTTATATTTGTTGCTCACCATCTAACATAGCTTCACACCGTGGACTCCCCTCACTCACTACCATAACCTTACTTTTATCTACATTTACTTTCAAACTCCTGTCAAACCCATCTACCAATCCTCTCAAACTTTCTTCAGATTTGCCACACAAAACCAAATCATCCGCATATAATAAGTGGGACACACCTCTACTCTCTTTCATTCTCCATCACTGTCACCTCTAATTCTTTCATAACACCATTCATATACAAATTGAATAACCAATGAGACATTAACACATCCCTGCCTCACTCCGCTAATAATATTAAATCGATCACTTTCAACTCCATTTATTCTTACACAAGCTTCACTATCGTCATGCATACTTTTGATTGCATTCAGAAGCCTACCACCAACACCATATATCACTAATATCTGCCATAGAGCTTCCCTATAAATTCTATCACACGCCTGTTGAAAATCCATAAAACCTAAATATAATTTATTCTTATTCTCTCTCATTTTCTCAATCTTTTGTTTCAATGTAAAAATTTGATCCACATATCATCTACCACTTCTAAGAGCACCTTGTTCTTCACCAAGTAGTCCCTCAGTCACTCAACGTACTCTTTCGACCAAATTACCAGCATATATTAATAATACTCAATAAACTAATTCCCCTAAAATTCCTTATATAAGGGTACTATTACTGCTCTCCTCCAATCCCTCGGAACTATACCCTCCATAAACGCTTTGTTAAAAAACTTTCAAATCCATTCAATCACCATCCCGCCTCAGTTCTTGATCATTTTACCAGTAATTCCATTTATGCCTGCAGATTTACCAATTTTTTATTTTCTCATTCTACCCATTACCCCTATCCATTAGTAATTAGCTCATTCCCAAATCACCTATTCCTTCTTGCACCATCAAACCCACACACATTCACTATCGCCTCTTCATTACTCCAAATGTTATGCAGATTTTCGAAGTGTTCCTTCCACACACTTCTTACATTCTTTTCATCAGTTACGAAAACACCATCCCTATTTATTATTCTAAGCAGATTCTCCTTATTCTCATTCTTAACCTTTCGCGCTTCCTTCCAGAAGAGCTTCCTATTTCCTTGTTAAGTCCCCATTCATCCTCCTTCCAAACTGTTCATTTACCTCTTTTTTCCTGATGCATATGCATCTTTTAGTCTTCCTTTTGTCTCCTTATATAACTCCAAACACCTTTCTTTTAAGACCTCATCTTTAGCTTTTATTACATTCAACCACGCTTTTTTTTACTTTTAACCGCTTGCATCACCTCTTCATTCCACCATTCACTGTTAACATTCTTACTTCCTGCTTTAGCACATCTACATACTTCTCTTGCACTACTAACAAACGCCTCCTTCATTTCAGACCAAATTTGTTCAGTTTCATCTTGTTCACATTCAACTGATTTATTTTCAAGTGCTTTTAAATACTTATACTTATTGCCTTGTTCACTTAACTTGTCACTTCCTTATCACCTTCCTCTCTATCCAAGCCCCCACTAACTTAATCTTACATAAAACCACATAACGATCCGATAATCCCATCCCTAACCCCTTCAGTGATTTAACATCCAACACATATTTCAACACCTCATTCTTCACCAACACACAATCAATCGTACTTTTCACTTCGATACCCACTCTACCTACACCACCTCTATTATACTTATGAATTCTCTTGTGTTTGAGGAAAGTATTACTTACACACACATACCTCTCCTCACTAAATTCATTCAATCATCTTCCCACCATTCTCCCGTCACCCCAAAGCCACCTGTTATACCATCCCTTTTTTGAACACATATCCAGCCATTTAGGTCACCCAACACAATCAATCTGAAGCTTCCACTCACCCCATCCAAATCGTCATTCAAATTATCCCAGAAAATCGCACTCTCCTCAACATCACCCTCAGATGCATAACGACCTTTCAAACTTAAATTTAACCATTAGAATTTTAGTACTCACACAAACAAAATCCACCAGAGTTCCGTGCCACAGGCCACTTATCAGAATCGCAACTCCTTCTCTCCCCATTTCATTTCATCCACACCAGCACACATACATTTCACACCACACCACTCATCTTCGCCGTTTCCTTTCTTCTTTGTTTCAGTCACAGCGAGCAATTCAAATTTACCCTTTCTAAATACATCCATCACCCCTCTCCTCTTCTTCTCATCATGTATTCCTCTGACATTCCATGTTCCCATACGATTCATACATTTTTGCCGAAAGGTAGGAGGTCGCTTTCGGCGATCACGACCTTCTCCGAGGCATGTATTATTATTCCTAGCAATATATATATATATATATATATATATATATTATATATATATATATATATATATATATATAGTATATATTATAATATATATATATATATTATATATATATTATATATATATACTCAAATATTTATATCTCAGTGGTGAAGCCAGTAACTTTTTACGTACTCGTGCTCTCTCCTTCTCTCTCTCCTCTCTCTCTCTCTCTTCGTCTCGTCTCCTCTCTCTCTCTCTCTATATATATATATTAATATATATTATATTATATATCTATATATAATATATATATATATATATATATATATTTATATTATATATATATATTATATATTATATATATATTATATATATATATTATTAATTATTATTAATTATTATTATATCAGACACTTATTCCCGCTTAAGCGGGTTAGTGGTACACGTGCAGCTTTCCTAATACATATTTCCTTCATCTCGCCCTCACTCACCTCCTCCATTCCATTCTATCTCTCGCCAACACCCTAACCTTCTCCACCTAATCCCTCTGCTCTTCCAGCATTTCCTTTATTCCATCCATCCACGCTTCTTTCTTGTCTCCCCCTTCGCTCTTCTCTATCCCCTCGCCTCCAAACTCTCGCTAACCTGCCCATCTCCTCTGCTCCTCCCATTTCACTATTACTCTCCTAAGCATGATGACATTCAGGCGTCGAAACTTCACACCTAACAATTCTGCCAATGGCATCTCTCCCTTATTCAGCCTATTCCTAATCCTCTCTCTTTTTACTAACCCCACATACCGCTCTAACCCTTTCATCTCAAACACTGCCCAAATTCTTCTTGGACCTAGCATTCAACCCCATGTTTCACACCCATAAAATAGTACCGCTGGAACACAAATTTTTTCAAACAAACTTATCTTAACACTTTCTGTGATAAATGCCCCCCTTTCCATAATTCTCCCAGACCACTCAAGCTCTCATTCCTCCTCCTACTCTGTGATCTATGCTCTTCCTTCATCGCTCCTTCCTTACCAAACCCATCCCTAAATATCTGAAAACATTTACTTCTTCTAATACTACACTTCCTACTCTAATCTCTAATCCCATCCCCTCAACTGTTTCCTCCTCCTCAAACTCTAACACTTTACTTTTAACCTGGGATTTATCTTAAGACCCTTTTGTCCACACACTCTCTCAACCTCCCTTCACCAATACTACAGCCCTTCTGAATCCTTCCGCCACCAAGGTAGTATCATCCGCAAATAGTATCAAATGTTCACTTCCCATCTATCACCCCTATCAATATGTTCACCCCTCTCCCCTCCCTCAACATTCCTCTGCAAACACTCTCCATAAATAAATTGAAAAGGCACGGTGACATTACACATCCCTGTCTCTAACCCTCTCTCCGCCTTTAACATCTCACTCTCCGCCTCCTAATACTCTCAACACACATTCATGCTTATTCCTATAAAAGGCCCTAACACCTTTACCTAATTTTTGCCCCCTACTCCATGTTCCTCCATCACCCTCCATAATTCCCCCCCCTTCCGTTCACTCTATCAATATGGCTTCTCGCAGATCTAAAAAACAACCATACACTTTCCTTTCCTTTCTATAACTTTCTCCACAAGCATTTTCATTGTGAATACTTACACACCCCCTTCCCATCCTAAATCCTCCTTGTTCTTCCCCCATTCTCTCTTCCGTTAAATCTCTTACCCTCTCAATTAGTATTCCTCCATACACTTTCCCTACACACTCAAAAGACAAATACTCTATATTCCAAGCACCTCCATCCTATCCCTTCCTTTATATACAGGGACCAAACAACCATCCTCCCAATCCTGTGAAACCTCTCCTTCCTCCAACATAAATTATACAACCTGTACAGCCATTCCTATACCCCTCTGCCTCCGCATCTGTAACATTTCCATACTCACACCATCTAGACCCGTGGACTTTCCTTTTTTTCCTTTAGATAACGCCCTAATAATTTCTTTCCATTTGTATTTCCATATCTCCTTCCCGTCCCTCTTCACCCCCCATCCCCACCTCTTGCAAATTCTCCTCATCTCTCCCACCCATTTCATTCAATAATCCTCTAAAATATTTCCCCCAATCTTTTCCTCACCCTAATCCTCCCCTCCTATCCATTCCCCTCCCCCTCCCTTAACCCTCCTCTCCTACCCCTGCCTTCTTCTTTCTTTTTTATTTACTTCTTTCGCAGAATATCTTGCTTCCCCTGTTTCAAAATTTTCTGTCATTTTTCTACACCATTCATTATTTGCATTTTCTCTTCGCCCTCTCCACCGCCCCCTTTGCTTCCACTCTAACCCCTCTATATTCCTCCCAGCTTTCGTTTCTCCTATCCCCCAACCATTTCACATAGACCTCTTTTTTCTTTTTCACCAACTCTTTCACCTCCTCACTCCACCATTCACTTCCTTTCCTCTACCCATTGCTCCCACCTTTTTTAACTCCGCATACCCTTCTGGCCTCTTCACAAATGTCCTCTTTAAATCTCTTCCACTCCTCCTCCACATCCCTAATTTCCGTCTCTCTCACGTCCCTCCATCTATCCTCCATACCCCTCCTAAACTCGTTCTTACACAATGTCTCATCTAAATTTTCGCACCTTTATGACTTCCTATTTTCTCTTTTTTCTCTTCTCTAACCGTTACCTCTCCCCTACCCTTAACCTCTAGCAACAACCAAATAGTGATCAGATAACCCCCTACCTGCCCCTCTGAAAACATTTACATCTAGAATCTGCCTCTATCCTTATTATTTATACACACATAATCCAGTAAAGCGCCGTCCCCCCCGTTATCTCACTCTTTCCATGTATACTTATGATTTTCCTCTTCTTGAACCAGTATTCCCACTATCAATCTTCTTCAACACATAACTTAACATAACTTTTCGTCCATTAACATTCCTTTTCCCACTACCACAAATGGACGACTTAATTCCTACCCATCTTCTCTCTTCCCAGCTCCTGCTTCAATCTCCTAATAAAACAATTTTATCATTAACGGCCCGAAACTTTCCCCAACATTCATTCAATTCACTCCAAAATCTTTCTCCTCTCCTCCCTTGCTCCATTTACTGGTGCATACGCGCATTATAAAAACCCACAATTCCCCCCCAAATTTCACATTAACCCACATTATTCTTGGAATTCCACCTATTTGCACACTTTTTAACCCTTATCCCAACACCTCTTTCCATCATAACTATTCCTACCCTTCCCTCGCCCTCACTCTCTCGTTCTCCCCCGAAATCATACCCTTAAATTTTCCAAAGACCATCTCCTTCTATCCTTTCAGTTTTGTTTCTGTCAACCCTAGCACGCGATCCAACCTTTGTTCTTCGACATTAACCCCACTTCTTCCTTTTTCAGATCCTTCATTTATCCCTCTCACATTCATACACCCACTCTAATCTAATCTCTTTTGCCCATCCTATCTCTTACCTCTCTTACTCTCCTTAGTCGCCGACCCTCTTATTCCGGCAATCCACTTTTTTCTATTCCACACTCGATAGTGTGCTGCACGTTTACCTGGGATCCCCAGCAACCTGAGGCACTTCCAATACTCAAGCTCCAACGCCCGCTTCAAACAAATTCACTACTCCTAACACTATTAAAACTTAAATTAAAACTCTTCTCAGAGTTCAATATTGAATATCGATTTAAAGGGTCCCTGAATAATTTTCCTTCTGTGATTATAAACTTGATGCAATCTATTCCTATATTAGAATCAACAGGAACCTTGATGTATTTGAATATATATATATATATATAATATATATATATATATATATATATATATATATATATATATATATATTTATATATAGTTTATATATTTATCCATAAATCTGTACATAAATAAAGATATCTATTATATATAATATAATATATAGGTAATAATATTAAATGCTTGAGATATTCCTGCTTAAGCCGTTTTTTTTTAATGTAAAACTGAAATATTGACAGAGCAATATAATATTTACAAATATTTTATATAAATGATTATAATAACTAATATTTTTTTTCATTATTATTTTCTTTTAGTATTTTTAGTATTTTTTTAGTTATTTTATTTTGTTTAAATTAAATAGTTATTTGATTAATAAAATTATTATTTATAATGTATAGTATTTAAATATATTATTACAAACATAGTATTATAAACAATTTTTGGTACTCTTAAATTGAGACACGTACCTTTCCGATCCCCGCTATACGATTTGAGCAGAGATGCCGCCCATTATTAATGGGTTAAAAGCGTTATTCAATAGGGTTTATTCTTATATTTTTTCGTTTTAAATTTTGCATAATCTTTTTATATTCACCGTGAAAATTATTTTCAAAACTAAGAAAATTTTATCAAAATAACATTATGAATTTGCAAAAAATAGATAGTTTCTATAATGTTAACCTCGATGCTTGAGCCACGAGTAGCACGAGTGGCAAGGAGTCCGCCCTCTGATATATATATATATATATATATATATATATATATATATATATTATATAATATATATATAATATAATATATATATATATGATATATATATATAGTATATATAATATATATATATAATATTGTACCTCTGAGTCTGAACCCTTTTCAGCTATTTTCTTTGATAATGAACAAACATGTCTTAGAGTCATAAATATCTGCAATTGAAACTGCCTTAATAAATAATAATAATAATAATAATAATACTAATATAATAATAATAATAATAATATATAATAATAATAATAATAATATAATATAATATAATAAATATAATAATACATAATTAATAATTAATAATAAAAATTCTTTTCTTTCAATCCTTCGTTATAATAATAATAATAATAAAATAATAATAATAATAATAATAATAATAATAATAATAATAATAATAATAATAATAAAATTAATAATAATAATAATAATAATAATAATAATAATAATAATAATAATAATAATAATAATAATAATAATAATAATAATAATAATAATAATAATAAATAATAATAAATGTAAATAATATATAAACAATAATACTCCTGCAACAAGTCTTGAAATTCTCGAATCTCCTAACTTCAATGTTCTATGGCTTAAAGCCTTAAACTCTTTCTTCCTTCTACTACAATAATCTTGTGCTTCTGCTACAGCTCTCCCAACAGAACAGATTTTCACTTCTTTTTTGAATATCTTACTACTTCTCAAGAGACTGTTATATCTTCTCATCCAAATACTTAAGTCCTCTATTTAGAGGATTCCAATATACACAACATTGCATGATTGGAGTCCTCTCATACTGATTCAGATGGAGAGAAGGGTCGGATCATTCAGCAGTCTTAACGATCTTCAGCAACTAATTAAGGAACCTACACACATTCAGGATCGTCCCAGCCAATTCTTGAACACACTTGACCTATGTTTCATCACTAGCCATTCTCTCTATAAATACACCACATGCGCTCTTATTGGTAAATATGTCCACAATCTAATTATCTCTTAATTTTAATACTTTTTCTCCAACAGCTTCATACCGCCCTTTGCGTATTTTCTGACATTAATCAGGCCGATTGGGAGCTTTGCGTAGCTTCTACGCTAACTATGACCGGAGTGACTGCTTTGACTCTGAAGACGCTTCAGTTTCTGCCATTAAGGAGGGAGCTGTAATCGTTGATGGACACGTTCATTCCTTCTTCGACTAAATCTTTCTCTCCTCAAAATCCATGGTTTAATCGTGCTTGTTCTCTGGCCATTTAGGCTAGAGACAGTGCATATCGGGAGTGGAAAAATTCTAGTTCTCCTACCACTCCCGCTATTTCCATTCAGCTAGAAATCGTTGCGGGGATACTCTTCGACTAGCAAAGCGTAATTTCATAAAACGAAAGTGAGCTGACCACCTTGGTTTTTCTACTGACAAATCTTTCTGGCCTCTTTCCAAAAACATCTCTAACAAATTCTGTAATTCTTCCTTATCTCCTCTTATTCGCTTTGATTTTTCTGTTGCTAATACTCCATCTAAAAATGCCAATCTCTTTGGCCTCCTCTTTTCCTCTAACTCAACCCTGGACGAATCTGGAAATTCTGTCCTTCTCCCTCTCCTCTCAGGTGTCCTATGCCTTTGCATGTGATTACATTTGATCGGGTGCATATGCTCCTGAAATCTATGAACGTTAGGAACGCTGGCGGCCCGAATGTCATTCCTCCCATAGTTTTGAGGAAGTGTGCTTCCGTACTGGCACCATCCCTCGTTCAACTATCAATGCCTCAATACTAGCACTTTCCATCAGTGTTGGAATCGTGCATATGTCCAACTATTCTGAAATAAGGTAGCCGTTCTGATCCTTCTAACTATCGCCCTGTAGCTCTCACTTGTGCTCAATAATTAAATCATCTGGAATCTCATTCCCTTCGTTCCGATCATCAGCATGGCATTCGGTGCTCGAGGTCTACTGGTGATATATTTTACTATCTAACCAATTTATGGTTTTCCGCCCTTAATAACTACGGGGAGACTTGTGTGGTGGTGCTTGTCATATCTAAGGTATTTGACGGGTATGGCACGCGTCACTACTTTCCAAGCTCCCATCCTTTGGGTATCCTCCTTCTCTTTGCTTACTTATGTCTAGCTTTCTTTCAAATCGCTCAATATCGGCAGTGATGATGGGACTTCTTTTTTCCTCCCTGTCAATAGTGGTGTTCCTCAGGGTTCTGTCTTATCTCATATTTTATTCTTACTTTCATCAATGATCTTCTAAGCTGCACATCTAACTCTATCCACTCATATGACGATGACTCGATCTTTCATTCTTCAACTCATCTCAAATCTGCTCCCTCTTTACTTCTAGAATTGCCTCTCGTCTTAATGATTCCGATTCTATTCTTGTTGATCTGAATATTTACCGGTGGTGTCATCTCAACCTTGTGAAATTCAATTTTTTAAAAACCCAACTTCTGCAAATCTCCCTCTTTAAGACACCTTCTAACTTTCCTATCCCTTTCGATGGTTCTCTCGTCTCTCCTGTTGACAATATAAACATCTTTGACCGTAAAACAAAAAAAAAATGTCTTGGAAATCTCACATCACAACGGTTGCTAGGGCGGCCTCAAAGAGGCTGGGAGTTCTGTTTAGACTGCGAGACTTCTTTTCCTCTTCTCAGTTACTCCATCTACCTCCCTCACTTTAAAGTCTGCGTCTGTAGTCGTCTGCGAAATTTGAGTTAGATGGTGACATTTTTGATGCGTTTACCACCCCCTCCTTGAATAGGGCTCTGCTCGTGAATGGAGATGACAACTGTATGAAAATAAATAAATAAGTATATAAATAAATAAATAAATAAACAAATAAATAAATAAATAAATATTGTATGCAGAATTCATTTTTTAATTTCAAATTTTTAACACGTGTTTCCATTAGAACGATTCGCATATGCAGTCATTGCTAGGCCGTTCCTGCAGAGAACTTGAAGATATACATCAGGATATTGAAATTTAAAATGCGCACTTATAAAAACTCGTATATCGCAGCAAGTCGGACCCAACTTTGGACTTGAATTAGGTCTTCTTTTCTGACGAGCGTTCTTTATGTCTCTGGCCCTATTCTACAAGATATCTAATAAAAAAGTTTAAAAATAGAAAGTTTGCCAATTTTAAGCATAATTTTAAGCAAAGTGAACCATAAACTAAAAAGAAAATTATGCATAAATAAGGAATACGAATATAATTTACGTTAAAAGATATATGCAATTATATTAAGATGTACTTTACAAACTCTATCCTTAATTATTCCTTCCTACAAACCAAAAAATAAAAAAAAAAAATAATAATAATCCATATTATTAATGCCTAAGGGGGGGGATGGGAAAGAAGGTTGGAGGCGGGGAATATATAAGCTTTAAGGCTATCACAAATTAGCTAAAATAATAATCTTCAATGAATCTTCTTAGAAATATTATCTGTTTTAATAACAATTATTAAACTATATTTTCGGATAATATATATATATATATATATATATATATAGTATATATATATATATATATATTATATATATAATATATATATATATATATATATATATTATATATATATATATATATATATATATATATATATATATATATACTATGAGTTTAAGCTATTGATCGCTTATAAACATTTACTTTGGTATGATACCCTCTGTTGCTATAAAGGTTATATATGACAGGTTCATTTCATTAAAACACTTTACTAATTTAAAATATTAAAAAGTTTCAAATACGAACTTTTCGCCATAAGGATGGCCTTCTTCAAGTATTGACGATAAATAGCATTCAATTGATATGCTTCTGTGAGTTCATCTTGTGTGGGTTGGTTTTCCAATAAACTTTTGTAATAAGGTGACATCTGCATAATTTGGTTTTGGATGGCATCTATTTTGTAATATCCAGGGCAGTGGTTGTAATTGGGAAGGTTGTATGCACAAAATGCTTCTGTGATTTTTCTTTAATTGATGTCGTGTATATTTCTGATGTTAGTCATATTGTTGATATTTATTTGATGCTTTTGTGTAAATCTACCTTCATTTACCGTTTATAGAAAACCCACTTCCAACCCCACATACATCCACTAGTACTCCGCCCACACAAACAATACAAAACAAGCCCACTTTCAGCATTATACCTACTCGCCTTTAAAATATTTCCCCCCGCACATTTACACAAAGAAACACAATTCTTAAAAAACACCTTTTAAAAACTTAAATATCTTTCCCACATAATTCACAAAGCTTACAAAACAGCCAAGAAAACTTTTACGATACAAATACCATCCAACATAACACACAAAAAGCATACATACCGATTCCACACATAAACATTAACAATATAAAAAAGATTATACCAAATCACATACAACTGATTCCCTCCAGCAACATTTTAATCAAAAAAGTCTTAAAACCCACCAAAGCAAAAATAAAAAAATCCCCCCCTGCTTATACAAAATACCATGCAACACTTGTATCAAGTTATCAACAGCTATGACGGTGAAACAATAGACTTTAATCGCAGGAAATACCAACACAAACACGACCTTGAAACACATCCATGAAACTCCGCCTCAACACACCATACGATTAACACAAAACCCCATCAATAGAATATCAAACATATGACTAACACAGAAACATACACAACATCAATAAAAAGAAAATATCACAGAAGCAATGTTGGTGATACAATCTTTCCAAATTACACAACGCGCTGCCCTGGAGATTCAAAATGATTCCTCCAAAACCAAATTATGCCAGATGTCACCTTTATTACAAAAGTTTATTGGAAACCAACCCACCACAAGATGAACTCACAGAGCAAATCAATTAAATACTATTTATCGTCAATACTTTGAAGAAGCCATCCTTATGGTGAAAGCTCGTATTTGTAATTTTTTAATGTTTTAAATTAGAAAAGGGGGTTTTAAAAATGAAATGGAACCTGTTCAAATAATATAAACATTATAGCAACAGAGGGTACTCATACCAAAGTTATATATTATATTAGTATATATATATATATTATATATATATTATTTATATATATATATATATATAAATATATATATATATAATATATATATATATATATATATATATATATAGGTAAGAAATAGGAAGAAGCTTTATTTGAAAAGATGTTGTAATACTTGTTTAACTGTTGCAAAATGAAGCACCAAAAGCGAGTTAAAAGTAAGCAGATAAGGATAAAAATTAAGGTAATAAAAAAGAAATGAACAAAAATTGTTTTAAAAAGTTTTGTTACCTCAGAACACTGTTGCTACCAAGAATGTCTCGTTTTCATCCACATACTAAATCAAAAATATAAAGAAAATACGTAAATACGCAAATAAAAAAATAAATAAATAAATAAATTGAAATACATAAATTGAATAAATAAAAAAAATTAAAATTATAAAAATAATCAAAATGAAGTTCATGTTAAAAGGACATATGGATAATTTTATTGTAACTCAGATAATAGTATTTGACCTTTGACCTTTGACCTCTTATACAAGTTACATTATAATGTGTTTGTTCGTTAAATTAATAACATTAATGGAATCAAAAGTAAATTAAAAAATAAATGAAAGATGTTTAAATAATAAAAGTTCATTTTATCGCACTGGAAATTTAAATACAAATCTTAGTTTCTCTTTTTTTTTTAAAAAATGTAAAGTTGGAGTCCCCCTCCAAATTATTATTAAGCATCTCTCCATCCACCTCAACACTGAACCCAGAACTACGGAGCCAAATAATGATTTGGCTCCGTAGTTCTTGGTTCAGTGCCAATTAATGTTTTGGCTCCATAGTTCTGGGTTCAGTGC
>JABUQX010063718.1:0-35000 GCA_015478945.1 Trachelipus rathkii | reverse complement strand
TTATAGTTTCCTATATTACTTTTTTATAATATATCATATATATATATTCTTGTATTATAAAATGAACACTTAAATTATACGAATTTAAAAGATACTGTCTTAATCAATCGAGTATTATTTAAGAGTCCGTACTCTTATGGTAACTTTTATGAGAAAATAATAGTGTTTTAAACTAATTTTCATTATATTCAACTATCATTCTCCAGGATAGATTACAGCATGTATGTGTAATTCACGCAGAAACACTAAATTAGAGCTACTTATTATCGAGAAAATTGATTTATTTTGTGTAAGCGACACTCGCCTACCTTTATCCCTTCCAAAATGTTTATATATAAAAATGTTTACATGAATATACCAATATATATATGTTCTTAATAAAGTTTCATTCTTTAATAATATAATTATTGTAATAATATATTTGATCTATGTATAAAGTTCTGAGTTTTCAATTAACATTAATATAATAAACGTCATGAAATATTTGATAAATATCCTACCACTAAAAGAATCTACAGATAATTCACTATCGCAGTCACTATACCGCTAGACTTTGTAAGTAAATTGTTCACTATATAACAATAGCGAGAGTATATACCGAGATGTTCTTTGTATATATATATATATATATCATGGCTCAAAGATTTCTATAAAAATAAATAAATGTGTAACTATGATTTGCAATATTGGCTTTTACTTCGTCTTTTGATTTAATTTGCTGAGACACTTTTTACTTATATATAGATGAGAGACAAATTCACTGGTCTATTCTCATCACTCGGGATTTTCATATCGAAATATTTACTTCACTCTTATATATATATAGTATATTTTTATCATAAAATTTCTTTACCTAGTTTCTGTATTGCACCACCATAAGTATAGAATCTATAATATCAGAACATTTTTTAATTATATTATATATCTTTTCATTATATTAATATTTATTATCATAGAGAATAATCCATTTATTAGCAACAGTATGGATTACTTCCCAGACAATTTAGGAGATATGAACGAGTTAGTGTGCGAGATTTAGTTACTTTATGTAAGTTAAAACATTCACTATTTATGGGTTGATTCTATATATATAGCCACTATCGTCACTTAGTTTTACTTAATCAACATTTTTTAGATAATCCTTCTCAATATGCTGATAACTGGTAAAGTAAGCTTATAGCATAAATAATATTTTAGTATGGATAAATATATTGAGATGGAGAGAAATGAGATTTGTTATAAGAAGTATTTACTGTAAAAATCACAAATTAAATGTCGTGAGCTAGGTTATTTATTAATGCTAGTATCTTAAGTTTATATAATAATATCTTTTTGATATAGGTTCTGCAGATATTACTTAGTACAAATTATCTCTAGAATAATTAAATTTATCTATATTTTAATAATATTTTATAAGGTGCCCTATATTAATTCATAAAAGGTAAAGTTCTTAAAACTTCTAAAGCTGCAAGACTAGGCTACTGTAATCTTGGATATTGAGAGACATCTTACGTATAATCATAATACTATAGGTAATTAAAGAACTAATTAAATTATATCTCGATCTGAGATATTTTACTATTACATTATTATCTCTCTAAAGAAAATTTTACGATTATTATAATTTATGGAAGTATATTTATTTTTTTAACAATGATCTATACCTATACATCATTTTTTAAGTCATTATATATAATATCACCACTAACTAATATATTATTAATTGAGAGATAATCTTTTTATGAATAAAACATGTTCAAAATTATTATTTATACGTACTTTATTTTTTTATTCCTAAAATAATATTTTAATATAGAATATTTGTAAGTAAATGTAAATTTAACCATCACGAAATACAACTCTCACAATTATAAACGGGATCTCACTAATATACAAAGAAAGTTGTTTTAGATTATGTGCAATGCAAGGTAAACTTATTTTAATATTACATATATTATATATCTGACATGACTTTAGAGAACAATTTTGTTAATATAAATGACTCTAAAAATATATCTTATATAAGAGAAGGAAATGTTAAATTACAAAATTTCATAATTTTAAAATTTCTAGAGCCACACTTACCGATCATGCAGGACACAATGGTAGAAGCCGTTACTGCTGTGGTCTAGGGATATTATAGGTAGTTCTATATAATAATTTCTATATCTGTAGAAAAATTTATTAGAGACAAATGATAACGATAATACTATGAATATTAAATTCAGATAAATTATATATATTAATAATATTTATATTTATTAAATTAAATACAGGTTTTTACATACCAAATGATTATAAACCATACTTAAATATGAAATAATATACTTTATAATGGTTATATTAATATTAATATATAAAATATAAAACAAAATATTTGAATTTTTATAATTAAAATATAAACGTTAACACAACTCTTAAACATACTATAGTAAATAAATATCATAATATTATAAATTATATAATTTATTTTACAACTCTTGACTCAAAAGAAAATTTATTGTACTGCTTTATTATATTAATTAGAATATATTATGCATAAAATATAATATATATATATTTACCTCTACAATTTGATAATAACATATATATTTATTTTTAATTACAATAAATGTCATTATAATAATAAGTATATAATAAATATATAGTTATACTGTTATATAAATAACTAAATATACAATATTATTATTTTATATATATATATCACAATAATAAAATATAATTATATATATTTATATTTATAATATGTTGAACACTTTTATATATATAGTATATATTAATAAATATCGTACTTTTAAGAATTTACTTATAATAATCATATATGATAAGATAATTTGTAATATTACTAATATGAATGTAAAAATATTAATAAGTACAATTATAACGAGTAATATAATTGATATATGTATTAATATATAATAAACTTTTTTTATTAAAATACAATATATATATATATATTATATAACTTATATTTATGATATATATATATATATAAACTAATGATAGTTTATTTCACACATCTATAATTATAGGAATAATATTTTGGGTATATATATATAATATCTATTTTTAACAATTTAATATATGGGAAAAAGCAATTTAAAATTTTATTAGTGAAGACACCTTTTTTAAAATAACAATTAATATTATGAATGTATTTATTATAATTTCTGCTTTTTATTAATTGAGAAACTTTGTCGAGTGAACTCGTTTCTGAATGAATACTTATTATCATTATTATATTTCAAATATTAGCTAATTAGGAATTGATGTTAAAAACTCCAATTTATAATAAATTTAATACATATAATTTTCAAAAAATAGACAAAAAATTTATTTAGGAAAAATCGTACTTTAATATTGAAATTCGTAATTATATTTATATTGATAATGTATGATAAAATTAAGAAAATAAGCGTAATTATATTTAGAAGTTAAAATTTTTTATTGTTATAAATTATCAGGTTTTAATCTTTAAACTAAATTGAAATATATATTGGTATATAATATAAATACATATTGAAATTCATTGAAAAAATGTCAATGTAAGTATCTAAAGAATTAAAACATCACAATAATAATATTATAAAAATTAATCTCATTTTCTGGTGATCTTTTATATTTAGAAATTTCGTTATTAACAATGATACACATAATTTATTATTTTTTATCATAAATATTATGAGCTTTGAGAAAAATATAACCGAAATTAAATTAACATCTAAATTTAATTATAACGTAAATAAATATATTTAAAATATTATGAAATATTTAGGAAATAATCGATTAAACTTTTTATATAGAGAGTTAATATTCTATAAATTATAGTAAGGATGTTATGTAAAATTATTAAAATATAGTGAAAAATAGTGAAAATAGTTTTATAAGTAAAGTAATTTATAAAAATAATTAATTTTTGTTAAAACAGGCTTTTAAAACTATGAAGATATATATATAATTAGGTATATAATTATAAAAACAGAATATTTAATATGAGAAATTTCATTATAATAAAAACTTTCAATTTATAAGTAACTAACCTATATAAAAGGAGAATTGTTAACTTTTCTAACTTTTTGAAATCCTAGTGTTAACTCCATCTAACATGAAACCAAAACATTAATTATAATATATTATATTTATATCAAATGCACATGTAAATAATAATCACGAGAGAGTTAATAAATACTATATCAATTTTTAAGTATCATTCAATATACATAAATTAATTATTAGTCAAAAATTGTTTGAATAATTTTATAGGTAAAAATCGGAATTACTATTTTAAGAGTAAGATATTCTATTAAAATATTGTAATAGTGAAAATTTAAGAAAAATAGCGTAATTTTTAGAAGTTTATTAAATTTATTTTATTTAAACATAAGGTTTTCAACAACTAATTAGAATATATTTTGAGGTAATAATAATATATATAAAAAATCAAATTATCATATCTTTATTATGAAGCCATGGAAAATAATTGATATATATATTAAATACCGAAAACACGTCATATATAATCGACACAGTAAAGCACTATATCCAAGTTTACAAAATTCATTCATAAGCTGTATATGTTCGAAGTCTGCTTATGATGACTAGAGAAAAAATTTAGCACGCGGAGATATCTCATAATAGGAGCGATTTTTGAGTTGCACCAAAATATGATACGACTCACTCACTTGAGAGTAAATATAATATATTACCGGAGTTATTACCATACTTAACGATAAGTGATTAAAATCCACTATATTTTACATACATTTTTAACAGAACTTAGAGCTCCGACAACATATAACTTTTAAATTTCAATATTATAAGTGATTAGTTATATTAATATGAGTTCATCACACAATGGTAAGGGATACAGAGTTCGTCAGAGCTAACCATTTTATAAGATAGATTACTGCTTAATATATTGAGCATAATTTGTGAGAGAGCTTGTACATATTATCGTGATCGTTAAGTGTGAGAGGCTCAATATAGCGATAATTTTCAGTTATTTTGAAGTCAGAGATTATATAAATAATATATATTTTATAAGTAGTTATATATTCTTAAAGAATTATTGCATATTATATTCCGTTACTAATAAATAATATTGTACTGTAATATATTAGGAATATAATAAATATAGGTAAAGATAACCATGAGAGTAGGAAATAGTATCTTACTTACTATCACGCTAATATTATTTTTTTCTATTAAAAGGAGCTTGTTCATTTTATTAAGTATAAACTTAATTGAACAATTAATAAATATATATTATCCTTTGTTATATATACTGCTTTATTTTTTGAGAAAGTGCGTATTTAAACCCAAAGTAAAAACTCACATATATATTTATATATATTTTATTATACAAAAGGCTGAGTTATACTAATAAAGATTTTTATCATTTCCTTGATCAAACAATATATCATTATCGTTGATATATTCACAATCATAATAATTAAAGTACTTTATTATCAAATGATTGATAAATATTTGAATTAGTAATTATTGATTCAGATATCTAAACCTATCTCGAGATATATATCTCTATATGTGAGTAGACTTTATCTTTAACAAATTTCGGAGAGGTCGGTGAAAATATGTTAAACGAGAATGTACAGGCGTAATATGTATTTATTAACTTATGTATCAGGCCTAGTATTTATAAGAGCTGTGAGTTTCAATATTAGTATCTGCTATATAATACTTCCTATACTTCAGATTGGGTGATCCAGACTATCAGAACTGAGGATCGGAATTAGCATTAATTGAAGAGATTATGCAAAAAAAATAACTATATTCACAATAGGAGATGTTGTATCTTCACATAATCTGGTCACACTATATAAAGATAGTCGGATCATATATAGAATAGGAGCGCGAAATAATGCAGTTATTTAGCTGATTCAATTATATTATTTATTACGAGCAAGATTAATAATATTTTATATCATAGTATATATTTATATATCTATCTCTTGTAATGAAAGAGTGATTGACTTATGCCTTTGAAAACGCTGTTTCGGTCCACTTCTCTAATAGGGTGCGAACATTTGACACAACATTGACTCCTAACGACAATATAACTCCTGAGTTACCAAAAAAAACATTCACATCTTTGTGTGAAAAGAAATTTTATTCTTCTAAATGAGGGTATAGAATTTATAACTATAATCTGAAAAATATATAAAGTTCTTGTTAAATTATTCTATTTAATAGTAATCTGTAAGAATTACTCGCAATTTTTAATCACTGATAATATTACTCTTATGAGAGTATTACACTCATAATAGTTAATTGTTTTTCGTTATTGTATAGAAATACGCTGTGAGAGTAATATATGTCTTCTATAGTAGATAAAATCGCGCGTGGTTACATCCTTTATAGAAGTAGTATTATTATATTATATAAAGGTTATAAAACCACTGTGATGTTGTACTATAAATAAACTATAATGAATATTATTATTGTTTTTTCATTATAATAAAATCAAAATTAATTTAGAATTTTATCACAATTATAAAAATAAATATATAACAAATTAAACCGTTCACACATTTAATTTTTATAGACATACACACTATTATAAAATACACTATTAAATTAAACAAAATTATTTGTATTTATTAATATGTCTTATTTTTATGTAAAATTGCACATTTTAAACTAAAACTAACATTTAAATTTTTTATCATAAATGAGTATAAGAGAAAATTTACTCCTATAAAAAATCCATGAATTGTGAAAGTAATTAATATCACCATATATAAATAATATAATTTTAAATATGTTGATTAGAATATTTTAGAGATAAATATAATCGTAACACATTATTATATTATATATAGAGAGTTTCTAAATATTGTTATAAATTGTAGAAAACTTAATTCGTATATACAAAATAATATTTTTTATAAATTTCAATAAATGTATTAAAAAATTTTGTTTATTATGTAAATATAGATGTTTATTATTAACAAATTCATTGTTCAACTGTTACTTTATATATAGGTTTAAAAATATTATAATAAACAAAATAATTTAGTAATAAAATTAGAAATAAAAATACTGAAATAAGAATTAAATCTTGAAATCTATAAAAACTTTAATATAATTAAATAATTTAAAATATTTCACACCTTGTTCTTTGCAGGATATTTTCTAGAATAATTAATATTGAGCTTTACAAAATGAACTAAATATAATTTATTATTATTCATAATGATAATAATAAAAATTACCCCTTTGTAAGACTTCATAATATTATTAAAGAATTTACCTATAAAAATATTCAAATGTTGTAATTTATTTATTAAGTGATAATTTTTCAAGTAACACTTTTTAAAGTTTTACCTTAAAATATCTTATGTTAAAGTAAAAAATTTTATAAGTTATATAAAATTAACAGTATATATTTTAATTATTAATCTTTAAGATAAGAGTTATAATTAATTTTGTTTAAATAATATAATAACATCTTTTTACAATAACCTTTATCTATAATAATTTGGTAATTATATATATATATATTAAATAAAAAAATTATATATATTATATGAGAAATTTCTGCAGTTCAAAATTTTGATCATTTATTATACAAGACAATACTTAAAACAATTCAATAATAAAATATATCGTATTTTTTTCTGCACTTTTTTTCATATTTGTTCAATAATTTTGTAAAACACATATTTTAATATTATTATTATTTATCTTACTCAAAATATTGGTGATACTCTTACAAAAGTGACAATACCAGCTCAAGATTATCTAACTATTATACTTTATATCAAAATTTAAATTATAATAACTCTTACAATATATTCAAATTGAATATTATCGAATAATAATAATTAGGAAATAAAATCATATGAATAAATTATTATTTTAAAGTAGTATGAATACATGGTAAATTTTATATATCTGAATGAGTTAGGATAAAATTTTTCATCATTAAATTATTAACACGTAATTTTAGATTAGAATTAAAATTTTTTGTTAACATTTGCCATCATTTCGTTAAACTTACACATGAAACACTAAATGGAAAAAATTATATTTAAATTATGAGATATATATTTTTAATATCTAGTATCACCTTATCGACTCAAAACTTGGATAATATAATTATCATTAAAAATAAACACGGTGTAACGAATTGTATTGTTCACTCTCGCTAAACTTATTTAGACCTTCATTGTCTGTGGTACGGTTTTACAGTCTTAATTGAAAATAATGCATTTGTTTGCAGATATTATTACTATATTATTTATATATAACTGAAAACTTATCCTTTTACTGCGTATATTCAAATTATCCATTTATATATCATACTATGGATGTTGATAACGCATGCATGACTGAGTTTTCTACAATAATATATTGCTTGGATATAATAGATAGATAATAAAAACTTCACAAATGTTTTATGCTTACTACATAAATATAAGTATTTTATAATAATTGTTAATTATTTAATTTAAATAGAGCGGATCACAAAGAATCCGTTCTCTATCCATATTTTATTATCTGAGAGTACGTTAAGCCCTTATATAACACTTTCTGATAAAACTCTTAAGTGAAAATTATACTAAAAAGATAAAAACATGACCTAGATCAATATGATTTTGAAGATAAGTGTTATACTAACCTATATACTCAAAAATATAATTATATATTACTATTTATCACAGAGCAAGGCTATCTCATAGTACACACACATATCTAATTTGTAAGATATTCATTATAATTTTGGAATAAGGTATAAATAACAATACTCACCTCATTGTGGAGAGAATATTTTTTATTTTTATTATAAATAGCAGATATTCCAATTTTTGAAAGCACACGTAAATATCCACCTCGTATTTAATTACACTCGCGCGTCTCACTTCTGACATTATTTTTATTTATTATGAGAGAAATTTTGATTTTAATAGTACTTTTTGATCACCTTTTGAACGTTTTTTGATCATTTATTTTTTATCAAAATAGACTAGGAATATAATTGACAGGTGCTCAAACAAATATAAGTCATTACAATTTTAATGAAATACTATAAATTCATATTTCAAATAAATGTTAGAATAATATTATAGGTAAAATATACTGTTATATTCAATTATTTTATCCTATTATAAATTTATTTTAGTAATTGTGTATCATATTTCTGAATAAAATTAAGCGTAATTTATATGAAAGTTATAAATACTATTTATTTTTTATAATTAATATAAACATTGTTGAAAAACTACTATCTCTCATACTAGTGAATTTTATTTTTTCCTTTCCTGCAGTTAGATAATTACGATTTAATGAAAATTTATTTACAGTCATAATAGTATATATTGATTGGAGTTTTGTGACATTATATAGATTGAGAGAAATAATAGCTGTAGAAGGTTTACTAAATACGTTAACTATAGACACCTTAAAAGAACACAAGTATATATATATTAATATATTAGTAATATTACAAGTATAACTAAATTATGATTAACCCTTTCCCTGCTGAGGACGCCATTACAATGATTTGCCTAATAGCAGATCGAAATAAGATGAGCAATGCTTATTTAATTATATAATGCATATAATTTATATATGCTACTACTGAATGAAAATTGTGAGACTTTGTACATATATATATATTATATATTTTAACAGTACACTTATCTCGAGAAGAACACACATAAATGATATTCATCTATATAGTAATTTAATAACATGAATAGAGAAATACCATGTTCATATATTCATGATTCGAGAAGAAAGCGAGTATGAGAATGTATGCTTACGAGAAAAATATACGGCGCCGACACCATATATTCTACTGATCATACACGTAAGACTATACATTACACAATATAGAGCTAGCATATATTTACGGCCCTGGACTTTAAAATTATACTCAACAAATAGAGCGTTAATTCTTATATAAATGAGATTAATTATCTGCTCATATTATTATGGAGAGTAAAGAAAATGTTTCTTACAGCTGCGTCTATCAAATACCTTATACATTTAATGTGCAACACGGGTAGATGTCTTTAGAGTTAATAAACAGTAGATATTTTGGAGAGGATATTCAGTTCATTTTTACTAGAGAGAGTTATTGGAGATATCACTCTCTCTATACCAATATGAAATAAGATGTTGTATTAACAGAATATTGAATTCACGTTATATATATATGTATGGTGCGATTTCTAATTGATTGTATGGCTTGCTCATAGGTAAAAGTTGCGCTTATATCACACTATGCTTAAGGAATTAGAAATGTTCCTAATGCCTGGACGACCGCCAAATTTAATACTACTTTTCAAAAGAGGAGACAATCACAATCTTAAAAACTAACGTCCAATACTACTACTATCAGTAATTTACAAGATAATTACAAAAAATTATAACCAAGAGAAAAACAGCACAACCAATCAAACGAACAAAAGTGGTATATGATTTCGTCTTAAATGCCTTCTCAAATTTAAAGGCTTTTTATTGATTTTAGAAAAACACAAACAGCATTTTCTTTTATATGATATCCCAGTTTTCTCATAGCAGTCGAAAAAAGTTTTCCAATATGTAATGTTCTGGCTGCAAAGTATTTTGTGATGTTTTCCTGACAGACGTCCCATCCATGAGGTTGAAGGTACTTCAATAGTGGATGGTACTTCGCTCCTCTTCTCGAAGGTCAGACTCATTTTATTTTACCTTTTAACGTTTGATTATTTTTGATAAGGCTCTTAACTACTTGTTTTTAATCAACGTTAAGTTATTTTTTTCTTAAAAAGTATAAAATAAATATCAATGAGATAAATATATTGCTAGTATACTATATTAATAATATATATATATATATATTATATAATATATATATAATATATTATAATTATTATATATATATAATATATATAGTATTAATATATATATATAATATATATATATAATATACGAATTTTTAAAATTAGAATCTGAAAGGCCCAGGACCGCGCACCGCCACCGCAACCAAAAGTCTTCGAGCACCGCGAGGGGTGTCATCCCGAACTAACTAATACACAAGAGTGAGTGGAGAGGGAGCACCGGTAATACATAAAACAAAAATTACTCGCACCGAGAGTCGCATCCACTACCTAAAAAACGTCCAAATTTAAGGACACGCACCTAAACAAGTTAAACATTATTTAAACAGCTTTGCGTCACCGCGCACCTTGCGGGTGGCACTACCGGATGTGTGTTTGCCAAACCCTAAAACAAAGTGAACAACTGAAAGTAAAATACCTTCTGCAATTTCCATTTTTACTCAATGCAGAAAATATGAGAGTGGCAAAATTAGATCTCTCTAAATGAGAAAATATAACAATTGTTAATCTTTTTCAATATGTGGAAAAGACTTTGGTTACTGAAAAATTAGTTCTCTACTGCTTCATACTCTCGTTCTACAAAACTCAATTCTTTAAGGATTTCATCACCTCCATCTCATACTATTCAATTCACAATCTCCTCTCATCTATATCATTTAAGGAAAAAATCGTACATTAAGAGCTTCTCATCTCAATTTTGCTACATGTGAATCAATCTTTCAAGAAAAAAGCGTAATTTTAGTCATATGTCTAAAATGTTTCTCTTTTTACTAATCTACACTCAGGTCCTCTCTCTTATCAAAATATCAATCTCACATATAGTACCATATTTTGGTCATCTTACTCTTCATCTTCTCTCATCACACAAAACTCACTCTCTCGAAATTTCTCTCTACTCTCTAAAATCAAATACTCTCCTCTCTCTCTGTACCCAAATTTCTTTTACAGAAAGTTAAGAAAAATATTACGTTATATAAATAACATTTTGAAATGTATTTTAATCCAAAGCACTATACAGCCATAGCCTTATCCAATAACATTCATAAAAAATCCAATTCCAATGCTTTTTGTTTATATATAGATTTGCTATATAGCAGCAGGAAATAGAGAGAGCGGACAGAGAATTCCGTAGCACAGAGTATGAGCGTATAGAGACATAATGAAAATAACTTACTCAGCAAAAGACTAAACTTTTGTTTAAATAATTATAATATAGCGTAATAGTAAAGCGGACAGAGAGATTGAGCACAGATGTATGGCTATAAGACAAATGTTATGACAATGAGAAGATGATGTATGAAAGTAGGAGAGAGGAGAGAAATGAGTATGGTATGAAGAGAAGCATCGAGAGAGAAGCCTTGCCGAAGGGTGAAAAACCTGAAGTATATTCGGACTATCTTTGAGGTACTCGTTTTCAGATCATTTTTCTCGTTTTAATGAGACCTTATTCTCGCGTTTCGCTCAGATTATCTTCTTTTCAGATTTTAGACTTTATGGAAACACTTTGTATACACGATCAAAGTCTAATTGTTTATCAGAAAAATTATTATTATTTAAGAAACATTACTAATAAAGAATGGGATTAAATATTCTAATTATAGTGAAAATAAATTTATAATAGTAAAAAAAGCGTAGTAATAATTTTGATTTTGCAATTTGAGATGAAAAATATTTTTATTTTTTTGTATAAATAAGTTATGGTATGATTATTTTAAAAAAATCACTAAAAATATTTTAAGTATAGAAATTATAATCATCGAATATAAGAAAGACACAAATAAAAAAAAATTTCCAAGCTTTTTTTCTTTTGGTAGCTATGACTATTACATGTATAAGTATAACATGGTCTCTCGTTTAATTCTATATATATATATATATAATAATATATATTCTTCCCTTTCTTTCTTGTAATCACACTTTTTCATTTTATTTAAAATACCATCTTTATTGAAATGTTTGATGAAAGGGATGAACTAACCACTTAAAACATACATGTGAGAAATAAAAATTAGCTCAATACCTATTAGATCAAGCGAGGGACATGAAGAATTTCTGAGAGAATGGAGAGCAACCCTTCCTCTCTCACCTAAGCCAAAACACATATCCAATTACCATCACTCTCATACTCCCCTAGTGAGAGCCAGTCCTCATCCAACAAAATCTACCATTAGGGCTTCCAAACACCAACGAGGACCCTCACTGTATGTATATCTTCGTTCAATGTATGCAGTGTGCGAAATTATCTCTGTTCCCACTAAATGAGCGTCACAATGTTCTATCAAAAACTAAATAAGATTTTAACCATTATAAACACCAAACACCTATTTCAATAATGCTTCGTAATTGAGTAATTTCGGAAATAAAATTCTACTCTTTTGTTTTACAAAAGCGTCTCCTACTACCAAAAACTCACATTCATTATTTTTTCAACTGCTGTATATAAAGTATCTAAGAACATTATTAATGCGATCTTAAAATACTCTAACTTATGTTAATATTACTGGAGTATTTTTTAATAAACCCAGAGCCCAGGGGTGATTCTTGCTCCAAAACTAATGACCAACTTACACCACTTTAGATGGCGTAATCTCACTTAAAAACCAAAATTATTCAAAAATTGTCATTTCATTAAAAAAACGTCAATTTAAGAAACGTAAAACTAATTAATAGAATTCGCTTTTTGCCTCTTTGTTTCGTAAGAATCATGACTGATTCTGTCCTAAGGTGTATATGACATCATTTCTATTTTATCACATATAGGTTCACCGTTCTCAAAGCGCTGCAGGATGACACCGCGTTTACAAAATACTCAAATTCCTATAAGAAACTATCTCATTAAAAAATTTAAAATTCTTCAACCTGTGCGTTATCACCGAAACACGTTCCCCTCATAGAGGGAGAGATAATCCGTCCACATGTAACTAACTAGTATAGACAAGAAAATTCTAAATTTTTATAGTGAAAATTCTATAAGCAACATCAGCGTAATTCTCACATTAGAACTTAGTATATATATTTTTTTCTATCACTCTAAAAAACAGGTTTTCACAACTAATGAAATATTAGGCTATTTATATATATCGGTTAACAACAATGTGACCAAACACTACACAAATTAATTGAAATTTCATTAAAAAAATCGTGCTACCAAACCTCTAGTAGATACAGCGAAGACTCACAGTATCACACCACACTCTATATTATAAGTCACTTCCTCACTATATATCATAGAGTCTATTATTTTGTCGAATAATTTGCAATGCTCAATTCAGAACAACAATCCATTCTTAACTCTTTTACAAATATGGCTCGAAACTACACTCCCTACTACTCACAGTTAAAAACTCTCGCAAACATGTTTGTTAAGTCACGCCCTTTTACAATCCAACACGTCAAATAGTGCAACTTACAAAAATCTGTTGGATATCTCAATTGGAAACATCATCCAGTTCACTTATTTAAGAGCTATCTGAATTATATCACTTTTGCAGACAGATGAAAACTTCCTCCTCAACTTAAAAGAAAAAGCGTAAACCTGTTAGAAGATTAAACAATTTATTTTCTGTCCTAAATATCTCTTCTATTATCTTCTATAAAATAACTAATAAATATTTGGTATCCATTTCAATAACACCCAACAAATCATATTTTGTACAAATCAAAGCTTTGTGTCAAACTCAATCGTAAGCTCTCAATATTTTCAGCAACACCTTAATAACACATTGCATATATTATAATATTCTCCCCACCACAATATTATTCTCCATAGCATTCATTTTGTAAACGTCGTTACACGAGACATTTATCTCGGAGTCGCTACTACAACACCTACACATCTTTCTTCTACTCTAAATATAATGCATTGAAATAATTATACCTGATAATAACACTAACCCCTCTAACACTATTTCTCAGATTAACGCAAGATAGATTTTCAGATGCTAACAAACTTGTAGCACACCCGCGCTACTAAATAATCATTTCTGTATACCATTTCACTTAAGAAAGGTCCATCTAGATAATTATGGATAATTTTGAAATATGGTCTATACGAGGATAATAAGCGAGTCAGCATTTATATGCCAGGTTTTTTACAACTTCTCATTGCACTTTTTTCACACTCTAAACATGGCCATGTTTCAAAATACTAAATGATCATCAAATATACTATGGTATACGCTTCACTATCGACATCAATATTTAATATGAACATATTACTCTCTAATTATTCAGTGAAGAAGATTCCTATTCCACGTTTAAACAAAATCGACCGGTATCAAGAACACCTTGCCACAAGAGTCTTCTCCCTAATAACCTATCGATGACACAACACTCACTCCGCAAGTTTGACAAATTTTCTCTATCATTTTACAGCTCCTTGTAGAGATATAAATCTGAGACTTTATTTCTAAATTGTAACATTCTACCATCCATTTAACTGATTTTCTTGCTCATTTCAAAATTGCTTGGAGAGAAGTATTTACAACCGTTGTTTTGAAATTTTTGATCTATCACATGTCTTACTCACTTTATAACTAACATTCTCACATGTTACACGATCTTTACCGATCATATCATAGTTAACGACAATGTATCTTGAAGATTTATACAGTGCACATTCAGAAATCGTACATACAGAGGTTATCTTGTAACCATATCTGACATCGAGATGAAATAATCTTCAAGAAAAAAGCTGTAGAATATTTATATGTTAGAAATTCTCGATATATAACAACACAGCAATAATTAATCTCTAATTTTCCATTATATGATAGTTAACTATCGCGTATTCTAGTTCAAACTAATCTAATACTTCCCTTGAAACCTGCTTATACACCTCTGCGTTCTATAATATAATAAGAAGAGAAGCAGATATTAACTTTATATATGCAATGATATCGAACGGTTTATCTTTGCGATATTAGAGGAGACTAACCTAAAACTATAATAAAAATTGCGCTGCTCTCGCGATTGGTGACTGCTTGGAAATTAGCTGATAGGGAGATAGTGCTAAAATTTACAATATGAAACTATCACACTATATATTATTTCTCCATATGCCTCTCACAATCTACCTCTCCTTATACATATTAAAATCTTCCCATATATCTCTTTTATTAAAAGGATAACTTAACCTACAAATAAGCTTCTTCACAACTGTTGTAGGAGCAAAATAAGGTAACGAGCAGTCACATCACTTATTTAAGCAGTGCGCCTAAACAACTGTGCTGTTAGAATAACAATTTGTTTTCACATAATATTTAAGATACACAGAGCGTATTGTAGAAGTTAAAAAATTTTATATTCTTAACTTCATCTCTGAGAGCAACTCACAGTATTTTTCTCCTAATCTGCCATATCTAATTGAATATTTTGGTATGCTCACCAAGTAAATAATCAAATACCTCTCTAATCTATGAAACCATGTCTTGATTTATAAAAACTGATCCATCTATTTTACAGTACTACCTACAAAACCTATTAATTATTACTACACAACACTCTCTTCTTATGCTCTGTTCAAATCAGCATTTCTCATCATTCACATAACACAGTTACTACTTTTTCAAAATGCCTAAAAATACACGTTAACAAACCTCAATTTTAAGATTTCTAAACTCACAAATACAACTCAATATCAAATAATGTCGTATAAAAGCTTTGTTTGAAAGCATTCCTACTTCATTCAGGAAAGAAGTTCCCATCAATATTCATTGTAATGTGAACAATTATATGTTAACAAGTCCTGAATCTGTAAAGCGCGAAGTTAAATTAGTTATTATTTTAATAATATAAAACAGGATAATCTTTAACTAACTAAACTAAAATGAATAATATTTAGGTATATATAAATATAAACAAATATAGAAAATTTCATTTAAAAAACGTCTATTTAACAAAAAACACCTTAAACAGTTTAAATAAGAGATTTTCAATTTTTTCACTGTACTTTTATTTTTTAGAAAATTTCATTTCAATATGAACACATTATTTTTTCAATGCTGAAAATAGACTTTAAAAAACTCAATATTTTAAGCTGTGAGTTTTCCAAATTACTTCAAATGCAGTATACATAATGATGAAAAATTGTTAACTTATGTATTATTATTAAAGAATTCTTATAAACTGCGAAATGTAGAAAATTTAAAGTCAAGAAAGCGTAAATTTTAGAAGTTTATAATTAAATAATTTTTTGTTAATACTATAATTTTCTAAAAACTAAATGAAATATTTTTAGTATATAATAAAACTATATATTAATTAATTTCTCGATTTATCATTTAAAAAAATATAATCCGTCAAGTACTTAAGATACAAGTCACTCATAAAAATCTATAAATTATAAAATAATTCAAACTTTTCAGCTTATTATTATTGAAATTGTCACAATTTCGTCTCAATGAAAAACACATCTAATGTATTTTGTGATGTACTTGCGAATCCATGGCTTGGACATAATTATGTTCCTGGTGCGCTTATGATGTACATTTAAAACTTCTCAATGTTTATATAGATTTTACAAAACAAAAATTTAGGAATCTTTTAACAAAGTTCGTAAGATATATATTAGGATATATTATAAAATCTCTCTCGACTGTCTTATCAATGAGATTTCTGATTGTTAATTTTAGTGTGTGTGTCTATAATTTTACCGTGAAACATTTTACACGCAAATAAAAGTCGTTGAATTTTTTTAAGGATAGTCTATATACTTGCCATTTTATAAACTCAAAAGTAGAAAATTTCTACCGAAAAATTTTTTCCATCACGGCAGTGTATATTTTCACTAACTAATTAAGAAGATAATAGAGTTTTTATTGAGATATATGAGATTTATTTTTTTGCTTATAAATAATATAAATTATTCTTTGAATATTTTTACATGTTACGATATAAATCTGAGTCATATTTTTAATAACACGTACATATTATAACTATAGTAGAAAATTTTAAACTGTTAACTTTTAGCACTGTTTAACCTTTTTATGCATAATTCTTTGTCTAATTTTACACAATAAATAAACACATGTAATTATGTTTCAATAAATTGTCACTAAATTGATAAACTTTATCCGAGAATTAAAGGTATAATCTTAAATGCTATGTTGAAGATTTACCCAAATAATCTTAACTTCTAAAGTGGTGTATAACTAATTTAGGAAATCGCTTTTAAGAATTCTATTAATATTATTAAGTGATTACTTATTTTATGTTGTTATTTTGAGAAATTGCATAACACTATTAAGTTTTTTTATGTTATAACAGTCGTTTGTTTCAAGCTAAACTATAAGAATACCTGATCGTAATTGTGATTAGTTGTTAGAGTAGAGAGCAAATAAGTGTTAGATTTAAAATTTTGATTGTCGTAACACTTCAGACACTCAAATCTCTCAATTTTAGTAAACAAATGTCAAACCCTATTTAAAAAGCAAAATTTAGTCGTTTCTTAAGCACATACTTCGTATAGCAACCGATGGTTGTGCGGAAATGTTGGCCGAACTAAATTATGTAAGACAACGTGGAGCTGACTCTGAGTTTTATTGACAGAATTGGTCTAGAAAATAATGTTGGCGTCGGCGCAGGCGGGTGAGAGAACTTCCATTTTGACTTAAGATTGTTCAAACTAAGCGATAGACTGTGAGAGCCTTGCGAGTAGCTACTAGCCTATTGAAAAATGTAATTAGGAGGAAGACTCATCTCAGTACATCACCACTCTCTAACTTAAGTATGTTTCTTAAATAATCTTTGTAAATCTTGAGAGTCTCGCCAACTAGTTCAAGCAAAAAGAGCCGTATTCAATGTTTTTTACAGAATGTAAAATACATTTTTATATTAATACTTAAGTTAATGCTTTTTGTGAGAAATTACTAACCTGAATGACATATCGGGTAAGCTTGTTGCCTATGAGTAAAAATAATAATAACTGAGCTTATACTCTAAGTAACAAACAACACTGCTTCGAGAGAAATCAATTGAATCTCTCATAACTTAAAAATACGATGTCTATTTGTGTTAACAGAACATCCCTTTCTCAATACTAACTATTATATATCATTTATAGTCTTTTCACTTTTGGCAGCTTTTTTCTCTGATAAGAGTCGACTCAGCTTTTCCAAATCCGTAAACACATTCATTAATTTTTGCAATAGTCGCTCCTGTTAAATAATATTCTCCCGAGTCTTATCATATATAACTCAACTTTTAAGATTCTACGCGAAAATAGATTATCACACACCTAGTTCGAACAATTATATAGGCCGAAGAGAGAGGTCTGTAATCTCTTTTTAAGAGGTCTGATTAACATCGCTCGTAACAAACTGCAGCGTAGACACCAGTAGTGGGTTTGGGGTAACGTCAAACTAGCGATGCGTACACTTTATCCTGTAAGAAGTTAGACACAGAAGAGTGATGTGTAACTATACAATATCATCGATCCTTTATTTTCTAAAAACTAGAGACTATGAGAGTAATGTTGAAATGCGAGTATTTATTAAAGATTAAAGGAACCTACAACAAATCTATTCCATTGAGACACATTCTCATCTACAACATAATCAATATTCGATTAACATTCATAGCGACCCCTCAACCAACCAAATTAAACTGGAAGGAGGAGAAGAGGTTACTACACAGAGATTGCTAGTCTATGAATGGGTGGTGAGATCATATTGGAATGCAACGTTTTCACGGAGATGTTCACAACTTTAATTAAACCTGAGCTTCCATTTATCCTATGTTTGAAAATTTTAGTTGATAATGAAATTGCTGGGGAGAGACACTACAACTCTCGGCGCGCGGCAACACGTGTGATGCAGAATGATTGCACCAGATTCACATCCCAGTGATAGAGTGTATATTAACGTTGAATACTCTCACAACTCTGTATAAAAAATTGAGATTATCTTCATGCGGGAGACACAAGATTTCGTAACGTTATTGGGAAAAGAGTTTACTACAGTACTACTTGATTATGGTTAAATTAGATGGATAAAGAATAAAAGAACGCACATCGAAAATTAAAGGAAGGAAGGCAAGTTAGGCGAGTAAAACTATCATTTATGAAGTAGACAATGTATAAATAGTAGATGTATGTAATTGTTATTTTGACTCTTAAAAGGAAACAAGCATCGATATGTTTGGAAGATTCACAGAAATACCTCTCGAAGACATGTGATAAAGATATTTGGTGGAGGTAGAGTGTATTTAAAAGAGATTCAAAAAAATTAATTAAAAATGTGCACATCAGACTTCCCAAACAACGTCAGTCTGTGCAAATATATTATGAAATAAGTGTATAGTAATACAAAAGATTATCAGAATTACAATAACTTTGAAAAAGTTAAATACTCCATGAGAGCTTTCACGTGGGGTCTCAGACTTATTGTCATTAATGTCATGGGGTGAGAGTTTAGAAATGAGGTGAGAGTAAACATTATTCATGGTGGTCTAAGCATCGCGGTCCACTGCAAGAGGTATTCGAGCGAGTACAAAAGTTTTCATTATTAACGAGAACCATATGCCGTCCGCAACACCCAAAATCTTACTCACCGGACCAGTGCTTATAAAAACCGATCCACAACTCAATATCTCTTAAAATTATTAAGAATTACCAATAATTTCAAATGTTGAACAATTTAGGAAAATCGTAACACACCTATTTAAGAGTCTAAATTTGAAATGAGCGCGAAAACTACATAAGCAGAAACACGCGGTAAAATATCATTCAAGATAAGGATTAATTAATTGTATATTTTTAAGATTATAAAAAAACTAGTGTTTTCACTGCGATATCACTTCAATGCACAAATCCATATCATCGATGCTATACTCATACACACCACATTAACCACAACACAACACAATAACGATCGATATACAAATATTGCTAAGATATTTCCATTAAAAAAACTACCAAAATATTCTAAAAGATAAGCTATAGAACTAAAACGCCATATTAAAACGTACCCTCTAAAGTAGAATGGATAACTAATCTGCAATTTTTACGAGCAACATAAAGTTTATATATTGTCCTTTTAAATACCTTTTATTATTAATTAAAAAAATATCTTGTAAACCTAACTTTATATACAATGATCATCTGATAAAAAACCTGTATTTACTACTAATCACACTATATGTTTAAAAAGAATAAAGTCAAAAATAAACTCCACTCTACCAATAAACATATACAACTTTACAAATATTCTAAGATATTAGGCACAAAAAATACTGAGTAAAAATATTCACAATATGTATATAATGAATTTAGAAAAGAAATACCTTTGGTAAATGAAATTTTACGAGTTAGGAACGTATATATGTCTAATAATTTTAGTATACACTATAAAGATATAGGTAAGAACGACCACACTAAGCGTAAAAATATTTTAATAATGAACGTGATCAATATATATACATAAAAAATGTTTTTTTATTGATATATGATAGTATTATCTCTATTTCAACTAAACTAAAATGCAACATGGGAAGAAACTAATATGCACTAGGCTAGTACTATCTAGAGCATCAACCATCAACATGTATCGGAGTATATAATAAAATTTATAAGAATAATATAAAAGATCTAATTTCAAATTTAAGACACCTAAAACTACTATATAATTCTAAATTTTTATCTTACTTATTTACGAAATAGCTATTATACATATGATAAACTAATCATTAATTTTTTATATCTCAAAATATATATGGCTAATAATAAATAATTATATACCTGATTAAAAAAATACTTACAATATTATATAAGTATATATTTACCCATAAAATTTAATTAAAATGTATATGAAAGTATTTAGGGAGGAGAAGAGGGACTAAAAGTGTTAAGAGTGATCTAAATTTTGATTAATTAGTTGAAAATATATTTAATATAAAGCGTTAAATACAATAACCCATATTATATTCTCTCCGTTTTAGATTGTACAATCACTTTATGATATTGCTGTTTGAATTTAGAAATAATATTTGAGATAGAAATGATAAACAAATATTTAGTAAAATTATTATTATAATATTCAAATTAAAACAAATACGTCCATACAATTTGAGATGAATGCCACAACCTGCAATGATAATGTGTAAATATTAATGAGATGTGCTGTGCACACAGAGTAAATAGTCTATCTTGCTTTGTTGATCTGAAGATTTAACCTTAGAATGGGATTGGGGCGCGTAAATATAGGAGAGAAAGCGCGATCTCGAGAAGTAAATGTTTTTGATAGGAAATAGTAGCAAGTAAAAATCTAGAGTATAGGACCTGAGAGTTATAATAATCACTGGCTGAAAAATTGAATTAAGAAATGTATACACAAATGAGAGCGTGGATTCAAGGATGTTGTAGAGTGAATATTAAGGTAAAAAAACCGAGATTATATATTAGAGAGTATAACTTAAATTGTAATAGTTTGAATGGAAAAGTTTAAGAAAAAGCGTCACAATATTAAGCAGTACTTGAATATAATGATGTTTATGTGATGATTGAATTGCGATCTATGTGAGAAAGAATTTTTTCAGCAACAATAATGAATGATTGTTAATTATGATTGTATAATAGTTAAGACCAACAAATATTATATTGAAGAGTTATTTGGCGAGAATATAAAAAAATAGAACGGGAGAATGCAAGAGTAATAATGAGATAATCGAGCCTATAAAAACTAATTATATATATCAAATTTTTAAACATTGTTTCTTTTTTTCCACCTATTATCTCATAACTCAGTAACTATACGTCCTGCGCAATATATCGCCATTAAATTGGTATACACTAAATTGAGAAACTTTTTCACACATTTCATGTAAATTAACCGTTAAAAACTTAGCGATATTTGCAAAAGGATAGTGTTGAGATAAACTTCGAAAAATTAGTAAGGGTATACTATATCAAAATGGGTAAGTATAAAGTTTTAGGAAGAGAGTATCGTATGCTTTGTTAAAGAGTTCTATAAAAGTAAACACTATAGTTGACTAGTGTGAGTTTGAAAATTTTGTAAGGGGAAAAGAATAGCACGTCGAAATTATGAGAAGTACTTGGAGAAGGAAAATTGTCTTTTATCGATATTAACACAAAGGAGGTTGCATTTTATCACGACACAAGCTCGTGATAAATGAGACAATGTTGTAGAGAGAGATATCAAAAATTTTTGGTCACATTAAAACCAAATGAGCAAGAATGAAGAGAGAAGAAAAATAAAAAAATATTGTAGTATATTTTATGATAGACTAATATCTGATGCGAATTTTTAGCAGAACCAGGCGTGTGACAAGAACGTTAAAAACTAGAGTAATGCTTATCAATGTTCGTCGGCCTTAGTGTTGTGAGTCTTGATGGTTAATTTTGGTGGGATAAGATATTTTCTGACATGTGAACTCAAAAATGAGCTATGGATACTACTCTGGATTATTATGCTGAAAAGACGTGTGTTTTGCATGAAAAAATTACACCGGGGGTGTGAAAAAACTCGTAACTAATGGAATTGATAGAATTAACAGGCATCTCGTCGTAATGTCTCAGAATTGAGCTATCTAATATTTTTTCAAATTGTTACACAAGAGATTGTGTGATGGAAAGAATCTCGAGAAACAATAATTAAGATATTCTCTAGATAAATGTATGTATAAGAAATGAAAAAAATATTAAAAGCAAAAAGCAGTAAAGTAAAATTATGTAAGAAATGAATTTAGTTTAAAGAATGTGGTGTTTTTGTGTTGTTGAAAGGAAGTAGAGGGTGTGTTTAAATTCTAAAATGCACCACAACTCTGGAGATAGAAGAGTGGAGAGATAAAGAGTGAGCCTCTGTTGGTAGAGAGTTGTTACGACACAAGAACAATGAATATTTGGAAATTTTGTCGTCGAGGAGTAAAAATCTATAGAGCGAGAGATATCGATATGTTAAAGAGGAGCGATAAACACCTAAATTGAGGGAGTCTCTCTGAGTTGTCAGGTTATGTGAGATAAATACTTGCTGGATGCTTTGCATAAGTTAAATGTGAAGATGAATGAAACAATTATTCAATTGACCGAAGGACCATATACTGGGTGTAGGAGAGTTTTTTGTCTGCAGAGAGAGTCTCTGAAATCATGATGGGATAGGTGAAGAATAACACGTTTAAAAATCAGTATTTAGGCTATATGTTGGATGAACACACTGGGCACACAGCTATTGTTATAAGGCAAATGTAGATCACTAATATGAAGATTTATTCGGAGTCCCAAGTAATGAAGTCAAATAGCAGATTTGTCTCCTATAAATAAATATCTGTACTCTCACGGTTGTATTAAGCAGATAGGGGTATCTTAAACTTTAGTAAAATTCTGGTATGTGCACGCACACTAGATGTGTACTATTTGAGGCAAAAGAGAGGCAGTCATCTGAGTGAAAAAGAGTTTATAACTGATGTATATATGTTTAAAATAAAAGCTAGAGTGGATACAATATAGAGCGCGAGATCGTGGAATATAAAGAAAGGTAATTATATGGAATTGTGTATAATAAGTGTTAGCAAAATGCAATGTCTACATAGATGTGATTTACTCTAATATAGAGGCGTGCTCATTATGAGATAAGTGAGACGCAATGTATAATAATAAAATTTGAAGCACACACCGGAATGAACGTGGTTTAATAGGAGAGCTTATGAGTGATAGTATGTGAAAATATGGCGACTATTCTATATATCAAGGAGGCAATAATCGTAGAGTTATTAAAGGATAGGAGTTTGACAAAAACCCGAATAGAAAGAACTACGAGTGTTATTTAGTCGGTTTTGTTCAAATGGCTGAAATACCATATTAGAGAAGATTGATATACAGTGGTGAGTCAATTTGTGGTACTAGGCGAAATATTTTCGCCACGGCAAAGACCGAGCAAGAAAATGATGTTGGAGAGATTAAGTCAGTAAAATTTAGGGAGTAGACAACTATATCAGGAGCAATAGTAAATAGTCACGTTATTGGAGGATATCGCGATAGAGATCGTGATAAAAAAAAATGTGTTAACGAATAAAGAGAGCGAGTATATTGGTTAGAGAGGTTAGATAATGTTAGTTTTATAATATCAATAGAACGTATGGAGTTAGTTGCAAGGACTCACCTGACCAAGTGAAATTAGATTGGTACACTGATCATAACAAATATCAAGAGATTTACTTTAGAAGTAATAGTGTGCCTCTTCCTATTGAGAGATATAGCTCGTGGAGAAATAAGCCCTTATATAAAAGACGTACTTTCGTTATATGGGAGAAGATTTATCATATAGGGCTATCTCACACCTTTCATGCACTATGTATTATGTTCGGCTATGATGGTTGAGAAATGTTGGTCGGAGTGTGAGAGGCTTTGAAATCCTATCTATCGCACTATTTTCCTTCTCTTTTCTCCATACATTGTAATCTGAATAAAATAGACGTTAAAAACATTATTTTTCCTCTGTTCAATGAGTTTTAAATGATTCAACCCCCTCAATATCTATCACAAGTTCTGTATGTAAAATCAAAAAGATGGTATATAGATTAAAAAGAGGGGGAAAGATTCTTCTACTATGGGAAGTAATAGAGTTATCTAAAATTTAATGTAATTGTAAAAATATTTAAAGAAAAAGCGTAATTTATAAAAAGAAAGTTAAATATTTTTTTTAATTAAAACAGGTTTACAAATAACTATGAATAATAATAGGTGTAGTATATATAAAACTAAAATATATTATATAAAAATTTTCATTATATACTTACAAAACTCTTGTTGAAAAATAAAGTGAAAGGTATTTAAATAAAATTCTAACTACAGAAGAAATGAAAACTTCGAATTATGTATCACGCTACCATATATATTTTTTATTCAATGCTGTAAAAATACCTGTTTAAAAATTGACAAATTTTTAAGAGATTTACCAATAGGAGATTTATAAAAATGTTAAAAAATTTATGAGTTAAAATCAAATTTTGTATAGAGTTCTAAGGAAAATTTGTATAAATGTGTAAAAATTTTAAGAAAAAGCGTAAAATTATTTGTAGAACGCTGAAAAAATTGTTTTATTATTTAAAACAGGTTTTACCAACATTAAATATGATAAATATAAGCTATATTTAAAATAAAAAAAATAAAATTTACTGTGATATTTTAATTTTCCTATTTCACATAATATCACCCAGAGTTTTCAATATATATTCTAAAAGGAGCAACCCTTATCCATTAAAACTGTCTAAATTAAATACTATGTAAAATGTAACTCATATTTTTCGAACGCGAAACGCGAGTTTTATGAAGAGTAACTCATTAAGAGAGAGCGTAGAAAATATTGAAATATGACAAACAAATCTGTGTAATCCTTATCTCAAAATGGACACACATAGTCCACGAGAAACAATCCCTTCCTAGGTAAAATATCTCAATCTCTTTAAGAATTTAGCCAAGATCTAAGAGTTGCTTTCCAAATTGCTTTGAAACTTTACGTGAATATCAATCGCGTATTTCAATGAGTTCCTAATTTGTAATTCTGTAAACCCACCCTTCTCAAAGGAAAACCACGTCTCGTATCATTTCTCTATGCATCCCATGCTTCACAAACTTCTTTCTTTTCTTATTAAACAGGTTTCTTTTCTCTCCCTACACAATGCATGTGCAACACTATTTGGTAAATGTAAAAAACAAATATCTCTGTACCAATCTCTCTGCGTACTCCTATAAAAAAATAATCTCTGATACAAAAATTTTAGAGCTGCACACCATCTAAAACACCCTCTTCTTAATAATCTTCAATGTTTCGCGCTTCCTCTCTCATCGAAATTAGCATTTCAATGAATACCACATTATTCTTTTTCTAATTGTCTCACATGACGGTGGTTTAAAAACTTGTTTTACCTAATTTACCAAATAAATTTCACACACTATCTGCAGACCTTAATCATTTAGGAAAAATCGTTACTTTTAAGATGTGTTCCCTTAAAGACGAAGATTGAGTTAAATTAGATTTATTATAAAAACCGGAGAGGTTGTTAATGATTAAAAAAGGCACGTGCTTTTTGTGTTATATAGAAATACGATCTATTATATATCATAAATGTTTTTATATTATATATAAATCACAGTGAATATCGTTCATAATTCAACTTTTACATTACTTATTCTGTAAAAGAAATATTTTGGGATAACAGATGAGAAGAGAGAGAGAAGAGAGAGAGAAAGCAGAAATGAGATGAGAAAGAGTATGAGAATGATAGCTAAAAATGAGGAGATAAAAAGATGCAAGAGAGAGAGAGAGAGGAGGACACTAAGCGACAACACATTTTGAATAAGCCCTAATCAAAGGAGAAGATATGCAAGCGATTTCAGAGGAATAGTAGTGTCACAATTCAAGAGTTGCCTATTTATTATTTTTGGCACTAAATAGGCACTATTATTTTTGGCACTCTTTATTAATTTAGTTCCAAAAATGCTTTGGAATACTAATTTTTATCCAGTCCTTGGTTAAGAGAGTAAAATGGAAAACGCCGCACAGTTAATTTTTATTCACTGCCTAGTTGTTTCATTGCGTTTCTATAGAAAATAATTTTCCACAATGTATATCCACAGTGTAGGCGAGCAGAACGTTTGCGCGAACTTGTATATATATGATCGAGTGAAGGTGAGCTGTACGCGGTGCGAGAGTAATTTTTGTATATTGTTTAAGGATGTAAACCACATGTTTGAGCAGGATGCGAGGTGCGCAGCTGCCGTAACTAATTTTTGGGTGAACGCGGGTAGAGGTTGCGCCAGGTCACTGAGGCCTTTTCAGTTCAATTGTTATATATAAATTAAGTAAACTAAATGGACCACATATAAACTATATATGAAATATTTAATGGTAATATAATATAAATATATAATAACAAATATTTGAGAAATTTCATTATATAATAATACGTCCAATTTAGAGACACTCATAATATATTAAACTATTTAATATATAATATTCTCACACTTTTTCAGCTTTAATTTGAATTGCATATATTCTCAAATAATGAACACATTTATATTTATATTTTCAAAATGCTGAAAATACCGTTAAATAATCAAATTACAAATTATATTTAAGATTTATACACACAATTAAATTTTCACTAAATATGTTTTGAATAATTTAGGAAAAATATCGATAGTGCTAAAAAAGAAGCTATTAACATTATACTCTGATATATATATATATCTTTTTTAATGTATTATAGAAAAATTTGAAAAAAAATGATTTAAAGAACTAAAAAGTGAAAGGTCCTTAATATCAAATTGTAATATAATAACAATTACACGGTAAAAACGGTAAGAGAGAGATATATAATGTACTGCTACAAAATACCAAAGTGAGACACCATTCTAAGACTTGACGTAAAGTAGCTCATATCCAACTATGGAAGTACCATTCAACCATACAATATCGGAGGAGTAGGGAGTATCGGATATACTTGTTCAGGAAACTATCACAAATAATACATTTAATTAAAGCCCACACACCTCTCTCACAACGAACCATATACAAATTAAACCATAAATATATGTAAAAAAACTTTGCTTTTTTCTCTCACCTCCGCTCATTGATTATAAACTGTGGAGAATTGCTATCATTGACATATAGAAAAACGAAACATGAACCTGAGGTTTTGGGTGTTTTTTTCTTAATATCATAAAAGACCGCTCTGTTCACAAAAATATATAAGACAGCCAATTGTATTAGATCGAAATCATAATACCCTCACATATTATCTAACGTAATTTTAAGAGAAATTTAAAAAATGAAACATCGGTATTATAAGATGAAAGTTCATTATTTTTTAAAACACAACCTGTGATTAAACTTTGCAAAAGTGAAAAAAAACAGTGGATGAATTCCTAAGGAAAAGTAATCAAATGTATGAATCAAAGACTTATTGTGTGGCAGAAAGCTCTTGGCCCTTGCTGATCATGAGTTATGTCCCATTCTTCACGATACGTAGAAATCACTGTCCTTTTTTTGAGTAAGATATTTTAGTTATTGGATTATTATAATGTTATTTTTTACCTATTGAGTACACAAAAATAAGTCACAAGATTAATCTATTTTTCTTAGAAAGTAGTAAGTTAATATATATAAATATAATTTTTTATTTATAAATACAGTTTTTGGTCCAGAAATAATATTTAGGTATATTAATTAAAAATAAATACAATATATTAATTTATTGTAAATAATATAATATATATTATTATGTAAATAACAATTATATTCAAATTTATTAAAGATTTTCCTACAATTTTAAATAATAATTCCTCTTTATTTCTATTATATTATCTTAAATTTTTTGAAAACGTGAATTTTCAAATAATGAAAAATACTAACATAATTAGAATTTCAAAACCAGGAAAATACGTTTATAAATAAACTTATATCTAAATTTTAGAGCTGAGAATTTATAACCAACAAATTCATCGAAACTTATATCGTTAATTAGACGTGGAACTCACTGTTTTTTTTAAGCTTGAACAGGGAATCCTCAAATATAAATGATGATACTTCTGTTAAAGAGAGTGAGTATTCTATGTTCTCGTAGGGCGATTAATTGATGAGTTTTTATATTTAGGGTTAGTTGTAAGCATTAAGACTAGGTAATGAAAAGAGGTTCACGAGGAGTTAGTTATTTTTAGGTGTAAAGAGGATATATTAGTGTTTTAACTTAGACATATCAACGGAGATCTTTTAGTGAAAATAAGTCTCTCGATAGTTTTTAAATTAGAAATATTAATTACGAAATAATATAAAATATTTTAAATTAAATTATTACACTATTACTCTATAATCATGAGAAAAAACGTCAGCCACGTTTACAACATCCAATCATAGTAATTATAAAGTAATAATGAGCAGATTTGAATCTAAGTTCAAGTTAAAAAAGGAGAGTTACGTAACTTAATAAATACACTTATAATAAAAAAAAATATTAAAATTATACTTTAACAACAATATACAAATCTCTCTGTCATGGTCTATGCACTCTTAAATTCTTCTTTTTATACAAGAATATGAGTATATTTGTACATGAGAGAGAGATTCCTCTTATTAATAATATTTAACTCTAATTTTAAAACACATTATTTTTTTCAAAAATGCTGAAATATCCCGTTAAACCTCAATTTTAAGATTTAGCCAAATAATTTCAAATGTTGAAATTTAGGAATATCGTAACTTTTTAAAGAGTTCTAAAATTCGTAATGTGAAATTTTAAGGAAAAAGCGTAATTTTTAGAAGTTAAAATTTTTAATTAAAACAGGTTTTCACAACTAATGAAATATTTGGTATATAAAAACAAATATTGAAATTTCATTAAAAAACGTCAATTTAAGACACCTAAAACTATTAATAAATTCTCTTTTCTGCTTTTTGAAATTGCATTTCAATGAAACACATTATTTTTTCAAATGCTGAAAATACCGTTAAAAACTCAATTTTAAGATTTACCAAATAATTTCAAATGTTAAAATTTAGGAAAAATAGTACTTTTAAGAGTTCTAAATTTGTAATGTGAAAATTTAAGAAAAAGCGTAATTTTAGAAGTTAAATTTTTTTATTAAAACAGGTTTTCACAACAAAAACTATTAATAAATTCGCTTTTCTGCTTTTTGAAATTGCATAAAACAATATTGAAATTTCATTAAAAACGTCAATTTAAGACATCAAAAACTATTAATTAATTCACTTTTTCAGCTTTTTGAAAAATGCATTTTAATGAAACAAACATTATTTTTTCAAAATGCTGAGGAAAATACCGTTAAAAACTCAATTTTAAGATTTACCAAATAATTTCAAATGTTGAAATTTAGGAAAAATCGTACTTTTAAGAGTTCTAAATTTGTAATGTGAAAATTTAAGAAAAAGCTTAATTTTAGAAGTTATAATTTTTTATTAAAAGGTTTTCAACACTAAATGAAATATTTTAGGTATATAAAGCACAAATATTGGAAAAATTTCAAATTAAAAAAACGTCAATTTAAAGAAATACCAAAAACTATTATAAATTCGCTTTTCCTGCTTTTATGAAATTGCATTTCAAAATGAAACCATTATTTTTTCAAATGCTGAATATACCGTTTAAAAAACCTCAATTTTAAATGATTAACCAAATAAATCAAATGTTTGGAAATTTTAGGAAATACGTATGTCTTTACGAGTTCTAAATTTGGTAAATCTTAAAATTTAAGAAAAAGCGTAATTTTAGAAGTTAAATTTTTTTATTAAAACAGGTTTTCAAAACTAATGAAATATTTGGTATATAAAAACAAATATTGAAATTTCATTAAAAAACGTCAATTTAAGACACCTAAAACAATTAATAAATTCACTTTTCAAGTCGCTTTTTTAAAAAAATTTCATTTTCAATGAAACACATTTTATTTTTCAAAATCTGAATTAATATATCACAATTTATATTGTCATTCTACCAAATAATTCAAAATGTTGAAATTTAGGAAAAATCGTAACTTTTAAGAGTCTAAATTTCGTAAATAAAAGATTTTAAGATAAAAGTGTTAAAATTTTTAAAAAATTATAATTTTTTTAAAAAAAAATGTTTTTAAAAAAAAAAAAATATTTTTTTATATAAAAAAAAAATATTTAAATTTTAATTAAAAAAAAACTCTAATTTAAAGACACCTAAAAACTATTAATAAATTCGCTTTTCTGCTTTTATTGAAATTGCATTTCAAATTGAAAACACATTAATTTTTTTTTTATGCTGAAAATCCCGTAAAAAAACTTTCAATTTTAAGAATTAACCAAATATTTTCAAATGTTGAAATTTTAGGAAAAATCGTACTTTTAGAGTTTAAATTTTGTAATTTGTAAAATTTAAAGAAAAATAGCGTAATTTTAGAAGTTTAAAATTTTTTATTAAACAGGTTTTCACATTAGACGTATGAATATTGAGTTAAAAATATGATAAACAAAATTTTAAGCTTAACATTAAAGAAACGTCAATTTAAGACACTAAACTATTTAATAAATTCGTTATTTATTTTTTTTTTGAATAGCATTCAGACTGAAACACATTTATTTTTCAAAATGAATGAAAAATACCGTTAAAAACTCAATTTTTAAGATTTAAACACCAAATAATTTCAAAATGTTGAAGTTTAGTAAAAACGTACTTTTAAGAAGTTCCCTAAATTTTAAAATGTGTAAATTTAAGAAAAGCGTAATTTTAGAAAGTTAAAATTTTTTTATTAAAACAGGTTTTCACATAATGAAATATTTGGTATTAAAAACAAATATTGAAATTTCATTCAAACACGTTTCAATTAAAGACACCGAAAACTATTATTAATAAATTTGCTTTTCTACTTTTTGAAAATGCATTTCAAAGAAAAACCATTATTTTTTCAAAAATGCTGAAAATACCGTTAAAAACTCCTATTTTTTAGATTTTACCAAAATTAATTTCAAAATTGTTGAAATTTTTAGGAAAAAATTTAGACTGTTTTTGACAACTTTTTTTTTCTTTTTAAAATTTAAGAAAAAGCTTAATTTTTAAAGAAAATAGTTCTTTTTGAAAAAAACATGTTTCAAAGAATAGAGTGCAATTCATTATGGTATATAAAAACCAATATTGAATTTCCATTAAAAAACCGTCAATTTTAAGACACCTAAACAATTAATGAAATTCGGCTTTGGTTCTGGGCTTTTTTGAAAGTGGCATTTCAATCCAACCAGTTAATTTTTCAAATGCCTAAAATTACGTTAATGTCTCTGAATTTCTATGAATACCTTAGAATTTAAAATATTGAAAGTTGAGGAAAAATCGTACTTTTAAGAGTTCCTAATTTAATTTGTTAATGTGAAAATTTAAGAAAAAGCGTAATTTTAGAAGTTAAAATTTTTTATTAAAACAGGTTTTCACAACTAATGAAATATTTGGTATATAAAAACAAATATTGAAATTTCATTAAAAAACGTCAATTTAAGACACCTAAAACATTTAATAAATTCGCTTTTCTGCTTTTGAAATTGCAATTTCAATGAAACACATTCAATTTTTTTAAAATGCTGAATATACCGTTAAAAACTCATTTTAGATTAGCCAAATAAATTCAAATGTTGAAATTTGGGAAAAATCGGTAACTTTTAAGAGTTCTAAATTTGTAATTGAATTTAAGAAAAAGCGTATTTTTAAAAAGTTAAATTTTTTTCATTGAATGAATAATTAAAACTGATGAAGTATTTGGTATATAAAACAAATATTGAAATTTTCATTAAAAAACGTCAATTTAAGACATCAAAAACATTAAATAAATTCAACTTTTACAGCTTTTTGAAATTGCAATTTCAATGAAACACATTACATTTGTCAAATGCTGAAAAATAATGCGTTAAAAACTCAATTTTTAAGAAATTTACCCAAAATAATTTCAAAATGTTGAAATTTTTAAGGAAAAATCGTATCTTCCAAGAGTTTCTAATTTGTAATGGTGGAAAATTTAAAGAAAAAGTTGTAATTTTAAGAGTATAGATGTGTGTTTTTATTAATTGTCAATCAGCATTTTTCGAAACGAAAAATGATATTTGTAAATAAAAAACCATATTGAAATTTCATTAAAAAAAAACGTCAATTTCAATATACACCAACTATTAATAAATTCGCTTTTTTCTGCTTTTTGAATTGGCATTTAATGAAACACATTTATTTTTTCAAATTCCTGAAAATCCCGTAAAAAACTCAATTTTAAGAATTTACCAAATAATTTCAAATGTTGAAAATTTAGGAAAAATCGTACTTTTAAGGAGTTCTAAAATTTTGAAAATGTGAAAAATTTTGAAGAAGATTTTTTTTTTGAGTTAAAAATTTTTTTAATTAAAACAGGTTTTTCCACAACTAATGAAATATTGGTATATAAACAGAAATATTGAAATAACATCATTAAAAAAACGTCAATTTAAGACACCTAAACAATTAAATAAATTCAACGTTTTCCTGCTTTTTGAAATAGCTATTTCATGAAAACACATTATTTTTTTCAAATGATGAAAATAAACCGTTAAAAACTCAATTTTAAGATTACCAAAAATAATTTCAAATGTTGAAATTTTAAGTAAAAAATCGTACTTTTAAGAGTTTTCTAAGATTTGTAATGTGAAAATTTAAGAAAAAAAGCGTATTTTTAGAAAAGTTAATTAATTTTTTATTAAAACAGGTTTTCACAACTAATGAAATATTTGGTAAATTAAAACAAATATTGAAATTTCATTAAAAAACGTCAATTTAAGACACCTAAAATTATTAATAAATTCCCTGTTCTATTTTGAAAATTTCATTTCAATGAAACACATTATTTTTTTCAAAATGCTGAAAATACCGTTTAAAACTCAAATTTTAAGATTTTACCAAAAATTAATTTTAAAGTTGGAAAATTTTAGGAAAAATCGTACTTTTTTAAGAGTTCTAAATATGGTTAAGGTTTAAAATAGAACAAAAGCAGAATTTGAGAATTTAAAACCTCTTCTTAGAACAGGTTTTCACAACTAATGAAATATTGGTAAATATAAAAACAAATTATTGAAATTTTATTAAAAAAAGTCAATTTAAAAGAACACCTAAATACTATGGAAATAAGTTCACTTTCAGTTTTCTTTAAAATTGCATTTCAATGAAAAACATGCAAGTTTTTCAAAATGGCTAAAATTACCGTTAAAAAAACTCAATTTTAAGATTTTACCAAAATAAATTCAACAGGTTGAATTTAGAAAATCGTTACTTATAAGAGAGTTCCTAAATTCCGTAAGTGGAAAATTTAAGAAAAAGCGTAATTTTAGAAGATAATTTTTTAATAAAACAGGTTTTCACAACTAATGAAATATTTGGTATAATAAAAACAAATATGTGAAATTTCATGTAAAAAAACGTCCAATTTTAAGACACCTAAAACTATTAATATTCGTTTTCTGCTTATTTGAAATTGCATTTCAATGGGACAAAACATTTAATTTTTTCAAATGCTGAAAATCCCGTTAAAAAACTGAATTTTAAGAATTACCAAATAATTTCAAATGTTTTGAAATTTAAGGAAAAAATCGTACTTTTAAAGAGTTCTAAATTTGTAATGTTGAAAATTTAAGCAAAAGCGTAAATTTTAAGAAG